>JBBGZY010003736.1:0-44644 GCA_037952925.1 Lithobates clamitans
TCCGGGATTGGCTCCCGGCTGAGACCGGGACACCTCTCCGGGATTGGCTCCCGGCTGAGACCGGGACACCTCTCCGGGATTGGCTCCCGGCTGAGACCGGGACACCTCTCCGGGATTGGCTCCCGGCTGAGACCGGGACACCTCTCCGGGATTGGCTCCCGGCTGAGACCGGAATACCTCTGCGGGATTGGCTCCCGGCTGAGACCGGGATACCTCTGCGGGATTGGCTCGGGACTTTCGCACCACATTAGTAGCTTGTATTCAATTTTACTCATCATCTTTTATATAGTTTTTTATGTGATTCATAGATTTTGTTGTTTGGTGCTTAAAAGTCCATGTTTTCTCACATTATGCTTTATATACAGAGATGGGCTGTCCCCTATAGACATCGGGAACCCCTGCATATAATATACAGAGATAAACAGTCCCCTATAGACATCGGGAACCCCTACATATATTATACAGAAAAGAACAGTCCCCTATAGACACTGGGACCCCCTAAACATTATATACAGATATGGACGCACCCTACAGACAATCCCTAAACATTATATACAGATATGGACGCACCCTACAGACAATCCCTAAACATTATATACAGATATGGACGCACCCTACAGACAATCCCTAAACATTATATACAGATATGGACGCACCCTACAGACAATCCCTAAACATTATATACAGATATGGACGCACCCTACAGACAATCCCTATACATTATATACAGATATGGACGCACCCTACAGACAATCCCTATACATTATATACAGATATGGACAGTCCCCTATACAACAATGGGTGGTCCTCTACAGACACCAGTATTCCAGCATGCCCTATACATTATATACAGAGATGGACAATCCCCTATAGACATTGGGACTCCCTAAACATTATATATAGACATGGATGCTCCCAATAGACGCCGGCTATCCCTATATATTATATACAGGGAAGGACAGTCCTCTATACAAAGATAGGTGTTCCCCTATAGACACTGAGATTTTCCCTATATGATATGCAGATATGGATGTCCCCTATAGACAGACAATCCCTATATATTATATACAGATATGGAGCGTCCCCAATAGACACGGGGATTCCCAAGGCCCCTATACAAATATGATTATTCCCCTATACACACCGAGATTTCCTCTATATTATATACAGAGATGGATAGTCCTCTACACACACACCGGCATCCCCCACACATTATATACAGACACGGACAGACCCCCCCCATATACATTATATACAGACGGCCGCCCCTCCAATATACATTATATACAGAGGGCCGGTCCCCCCCCCCCATATACATTATATACAGACGGCCGGTCCCCCCCCCATATACATTATACACAGACGGCCGGTCCCCCCCCCCATATACATTATATACAGACGGCCGGTCCCCCCCCATATACATTATATACAGACGGCCGGTCCCCCCCCCCATATACATTATATACAGACGGCCGGTTTCCCCCCCCCATACATTATATACAGACGGCCGGTCCCCCCCATATGCATTATATACAGACGGCCGGTCCCCCCCCATACATTAATTACAGACGGCCGGTCCCCCCCATATGCATTATATACAGACGGCCGGTCCCCCCCATACATTATATACAGACGGCCGGTTTCCCCCCCCCCATACATTATATACAGACGGCCGGTCCCCCATATGCATTATATACAGACGGCCGGTCCCCCCCCATACATTAATTACAGACGGCCGGTCCCCCCCCCCCCCATACATTATATACAGACGGCCGGTCCCCCCCCCATACATTATATACAGACGGCCGGTCCCCCCCCATACATTATATACAGACGGCCGGTCCCCCCCCCATACATTATATACAGACGGCCGGTCCCCCCCCATATACATTATATACAGACGGCCGGTTTCCCCCCCCCCTCATACATTATATACAGACAGCCGGTCCCCCCCATATGCATTATATACAGACAGCCGGTCCCCCCCCCATACATTAATTACAGACGGCCGGTCCCCCCCATATGCATTATATACAGACGGCCGGCCCCCCCCCATACATTATATACAGACGCCGGTCCCCCCCCCCCCATATACATTATATACAGACGGCCGGTCCCCCCCCCCCATACATTATATACAGACGGCCGGTCCCCCCCCCCCATACATTATATACAGACGGCCGGTCCCCCCCCCCCCATACATTATATACAGACGGCCGGTCCCCCCCCCCATACATTATATACAGACGGCCGCTTCCCCCCCCCATATACATTATAAACACATGGACGGTCCCCTATACATTACGGTCAGTAGGGGGGCTCTCCTCTCCACATACAGATATATACATGGAATACACCAACTGTATAGAGAAGTCAGGGGGAGCCGTATATTATATATATACACAGGGGGGTGTACATTATATATATATATACAGGGAGGAGTATATATTAGATATACAGGGGGGGATGATGTACAGATGATGAAGTCTCCTGTATAGATGATATAGGAGGAGATCTCTCTGTATACATTATATATACCCCGATCACATCTCTCTGTATACATTATATATACCCCGATCACATCTCTCTGTATACATTATATATACCCCGATCACATCTCTCTGTATACATTATATATACCCCCGATCACATCTCTCTGTATACATTATATATATACCCCGATCACATCTCTCTGTATACATTATATATATACCCCGATCACATCTCTCTGTATACATTATATATATACCCCGATCACATCTCTCTGTATACATTATATATACCCCGATCACATCTCTCTGTATACATTATATATACTCCGATCACATCTCTCTGTATACATTATATATATACTCCGATCACATCTCTCTGTATACATTATATATATACCCGATCACATCTCTCTGTATACATTATATATACCCCGATCACATCTCTCTGTATACATTATATATATACTCCGATCACATCTCTCTGTATACTTTATATATATACTCCGATCACATCTCTCTGTATACAGTATATATATACCCCGATCACATCTCTCTGTATACATTATATATACCCCGATCACATCTCTGTATACATTATATATACTCCGATCACATCTCTGTATACATTATATATACTCCGATCACATCTCTCTGTATACCATTATATATATACCCCGATCACATCTCTCTGTATACATTATATATACCCCCGATCACATCTCTGTATACATTATATATACTCCGATCACATCTCTGTATACATTATATATACTCGATCACATCTCTCTGTATACATTATATATACTCCGATCACATCTCTCTGTATACATTATATATACCCCGATCACATCTCTGTATACATTATATATACTCCGATCACATCTCTGTATACATTATATATACCCCGATCACATCTCTCTGTATACATTATATATACCCCGATCACATCTCTCTGTATACATTATATATATACCCCGATCACATCTCTCTGTATACATTATATATATACCCCGATCACATCTCTCTGTATACATTATATATACCCCGATCACATCTCTCTGTATACATTATATATACCCCGATCACATCTCTCTGTATACATTATATATATATACCCCGATCACATCTCTCTGTATACATTATATATATATACTCCGATCACATCTCTCTGTATACATTATATATATATACTCCGATCACATCTCTCTGTATACATTATATATACTCTGATCACATCTCTCTGTATACATTATATATACCCCGATCACATCTCTCTGTATACATTATATATACCCCGATCACATCTCTCTGTATACATTATATATATACCCCGATCACATCTCTCTGTATACATTATATATACTCCGATCACATCTCTCTGTATACATTATATATATACTCCGATCACATCTCTCTGTATACATTATATATATACCCCGATCACATCTCTCTGTATACATTATATATATACTCCGATCACATCTCTCTGTATACATTTATATATACTCCGATCACATCTCTCTGTATACATTATATATACCCCGATCACATCTCTCTGTATACATTATATATACCCCGAATCACATCTCTCTGTATACATTATATATATACTCCGATCACATCTCTCTGTATACATTATATATACTCCGATCACATCCCTCTGTATACATTATATATACCCCGATCACATCTCTCTGTATACATTATATATACTCCGATCACATCTCTCTGTATACATTATATATACTCTGATCACATCTCTCTGTATACATTATATATACCCCGATCACATCTCTCTGTATACATTATATATACCCCGATCACATCTCTCTGTATACATTATATATACCCCAATCACATCTCTCTGTATACATTATATATACTCCGATCACATCTCTCTGTATACATTATATATATACTCCGATCACATCTCTCTGTATACATTATATATATACCCCGATCACATCTCTCTGTATACATTATATATATACCCCGATCACATCTCTCTGTATACATTATATATACCCCGATCACATCTCTCTGTATACATTATATATACTCCGATCACATCTCTCTGTATACATTATATATACTCCGATCACATCTCTCTGTATACATTATATATATACCCCGATCACATCTCTCTGTATACATTATATATACCCCGATCACATCTCTCTGTATACATTATATATATACTCCGATCACATCTCTCTGTATACATTATATATACCCCGATCACATCTCTCTGTATACATTATATATACTCCGATCACATCTCTGTGTATACATTATATATACTCCGATCACATCTCTCTGTATACATTATATATACTCCGATCACATCTCTCTGTATACATTATATATACTCCGATCACATCTCTCTGTATACATTATATATATACCCCGATCACATCTCTCTGTATACATTATATATATACTCCGATCACATCTCTCTGTATACATTATATATACTCCGATCACATCTCTCTGTATACATTATATATACCCCGATCACATCTCTGTGTATACATTATATATACTCCGATCACATCTCTCTGTATACATTATATATATACCCCGATCACATCTCTCTGTATACATTATATATACTCCGATCACATCTCTCTGTATACAGCCCCCCCTCCATACATTATATAGAGAGAGGAGGGTATATATATATCATGTATAGAGATGGGGGGGAGGGGGTATATATATATATATATATATATCTCTCTCATGTATACATATAACGGGTCGTGTATATATATGATGGAGGGGAGGAGGAGGGGGGGGAGGGGAGGTCCCTCTCTTCTCCTCACACAGGGCGGGCTCTCCTCTCCTCTCCTCTCCTCTCCTCTCCTCTCTCCTCTCCTCTCCTCACACACAGAGTAGGAGGACGGGGTTCCCCTCCCCCGGTTCTCTCCCGGTATTCCGGTCTCTCCCCCCTCCCCCCTCTCTCTCTCTCCCGGTCTCACCTGAGGAAGGTTCTCCAGCAGCAGCGGCCGCTCCATCCTCCTCCTCCGTCCCGCTCACCGAATCCTCACCGACACTGTGGGAGGGGCCAGATCTCAGAAGGAGGAGCCCAGCGAGGCGAGGAGGGGGGGGAGAAAAAAGGCGGAGAAAGCAACTCGCGTGCGATTGGACGGATCCCGGAGGAGGAGCCAAACCCAGCGCTGGAAAGCGGGAGCGGGCCGGCCATTGGCTGCTCCCGCCAGGAGGAGTCAGAGGGCGGGGACAGCGCGGGAGAAAATCTTCTGACGCACGATTGGTGGAGAGGAGAAGGCGGGATCTGAAGATAATGATGGGAACTGAGGAGAGGGGGGGATGGGGAGCTCTGCGGCGATTGAGCGAGATTAGAGGAGGAGCTTCGTCCACGAATCACATTCCGCGAGAGGAGGGGCTGCAAATTCCCGGATGGGGGGAGGGGAGATCCGTCACCCTGGAAACAATGCAATTTTCTCTGCTGTCACGTGACCTGTAATATCAACAGAGATCAATTATCTCCATCAGATCAGACAGAGAGATCAATAATCTCCATCATATACAGAGAGATCAATCATCTCCATCAGATCAGACAGAGAGATCAATAATATACAGAGAGATCAATCATCTCCATCATATACAGAGAGATATATAATATACAGAGAGATCAATCATCTCCATCATATACAGAGAGATATATAATATACAGAGAGATCAATAATATACAGAGAGATCAATAATATACAGAGAGATCAATCATCTCCATCATCTACAGAGAGATCAATAATCTCATAATATACAGAGAGATCAATAATCTCATAATATACAGAGAGATCAATAATCTCCATCATCTACAGAGAGATCAATAATCTCATAATATACAGAGAGATCAATAATCATAATATACAGAGAGATCAATCATCTCCATAATATACAGAGAGATCAATCATCTCCATCATCTACAGAGAGATCAATAATCTCATAATATACAGAGAGATCAATAATCTCCATCATATACAGAGAGATCAATAATCTCCATCAATAATCTCCATAATATACAGAGAGATCAATAATCTCCATCATATACAGAGAGATCAATCATCTCCATCATCTACAGAGAGATCAATAATCTCCATCATATACAGAGATCAAAAATATACAGAGATATCAATAATCATAATATACAGAGAGATCAATAATCTTCATCATCTACAGAGAGATCAATCATCTCCATCATATACAGAGAGATCAATCATCTCCATCATATACAGAGAGATCAATAATCATAATATACAGAGAGATCAATAATCTCCATCATCTACAGAGAGACCAATAATCATCATATACAGAGAGATCAATTATCTCCATAATTTACAGAGAGATCAATAATCTCCATCATATACAGAGAGATCAATAATCATAATATACAGAGAGATCAATCATCTCCATAATATACAGAGAGATCAATCATCTCCATCATATACAGAGAGATCAATAATCATAATATACAGAGAGATCAGTAATCTCCATCATCTACAGAGAGATCAATAAACATAATATACAGAGAGATCAATAATCATAATATACAGAGAGATCAATAATCATAATATACAGAGAGATCAATTATCTCCATAATATACAGAGAGATCAATAATCATCATATACAGAGAGATCAATTATCTCCATAATATACAGAGAGATCAATAATCATCATATACAGAGAGATCAATAATCTCCATAATATACAGAGAGATCAATAAACATAATATACAGAGCGATCAATAATCTCCATCATCTACAGAGAGATCAATAATCTTCATCATATACAGAGAGATCAATAATCTCCATCATATACAGAGAGATCAATAATCATAATATACAGAGAGATCAATAATCATAATATACAGAGAGATCAATAATCTCCATCATCTACAGAGAGATCAATAATCTCCATCATCTACAGAGAGATCAATTATCTCCATCATATACAGAGAGATCAATAATCATAATATACAGAGAGATCAATCATCTCCATAATATACAGAGAGATCAATCATCTCCATCATCTACAGAGAGATCAATAATCTCCATCATCTACAGAGAGATCAATTATCTCCATAATATACAGAGAGATCAATAATCTCCATCATATACAGAGAGATCAATAATCATAATATACAGAGAGATCAGTAATCTCCATCATCTACAGAGAGATCAATAAACATAATATACAGAGAGATCAATAATCATAATATACAGAGAGATCAATAATCTCCATAATATACAGAGAGATCAATAATCATCATATACAGAGAGATCAATTATCTCCATAATATACAGAGAGATCAATTATCTCCATAATATACAGAGAGATCAATAATCATCATATACAGAGAGATCAATAATCTCCATAATATACAGAGAGATCAATAAACATAATATACAGAGAGATCAATAAACATAATATACAGAGCGATCAATAATCTCCATCATCTACAGAGAGATCAATAATCTCCATCATCTACAGAGAGATCAATAATCTTCATCATATACAGAGAGATCAATAATCTCCATCATATACAGAGAGATCAATAATCATAATATACAGAGAGATCAATAATCATAATATACAGAGAGATCAATAATCTCCATCATCTACAGAGAGATCAATAATCTCCATCATCTACAGAGAGATCAATAATCTCCATCATATACAGAGGGATCAATTATCTCCATCATATACAGAGAGATCAATAATCATAATATACAGAGAGATCAATCATCTCCATCATCTACAGAGAGATCAATAATCTCCATCATCTACAGAGAGATCAATAATCATAATATACAGAGAGATCAATAATCATAATATACAGAGAGATCAATAATCATAATATACAGAGAGATCAATAAACATAATATACAGAGAGATCAATAATCTCCATCATCTACAGAGAGATCAATAATCTCCATCATATACAGAGAGATCAATAATCTCCATCATCTACAGAGAGATCAATAATCTCCATCATATACAGAGAGATCAATAATCTCCATCATATACAGAGAGATCAATAATCATAATATACAGAGAGATCAATAATCTCCATCATCATCGTTATCATTATACAGGATTTACGGAGCTCTTTACCCCTTGAGGGTAGACAGTACAAATACAATACACTGTAATACAGTCAACCAGGGCCCTGATCCTTGGAGCTTACAATCTAAGAGGGAAGGTCCAGAGATACAAGAGGTAATAACTGTGGGGGGGGGGGCGGGCTGATGGAGAAGATAAATGGACAGTTCTTAGGTGGACCAGATGGGCTTCTCTGAAGAGATGAGTTTTCATTGTTAGGTGGACCAGATAGGCTTCTCTGAAGAGATGAGTTTTCATTGTTAGGTGGGGTCCAGATAGGCTTCTCCGAAGAGATGAATTTTCATTGTTAGGTGGACCAGATGGGCTTCTCTGAAGAGATGAGTTTTCATTGTTAGGTGGACCAGATAGGCTTCTCTGAAGAGATGAGTTTTCATTGTTAGGTGGACCAGATAGGCTTCTCTGAAGAGATGAGTTTTCATTGTTAGGTGGACCAGATAGGCTTCTCTGAAGAGATGAGTTTTCATTGTTAGGTGGACCAGATAGGCTTCTCTGAAGAGATGAGTTTTCATTGTTAGGTGGACCAGATAGGCTTCTCTGAAGAGATGAGTTTTCATTGTTAGGTGGACCAGATAGGCTTCTCTGAAGAGATGAGTTTTCATTGTTAGGTGGACCAGATGGGCTTCTCTGAAGAGATGAGTTTTCATTGTTAGGTGGACCAGATGGGCTTCTCTGAAGAGATGAGTTTTCATTGTTAGGTGGACCAGATAGGCTTCTCTGAAGAGATGAGTTTTCATTGTTAGGTGGGGACCAGATGGGCTTCTCTGAAGAGACGAGTTTTCATTGTTAGGTGGAGCCCAGATGGGCTTCTCTGAAGAGATGAGTTTTCATTGTTAGGTGGACCAGATGGGCTTCTCTGAAGAGATGAGTTTTCATTGTTAGGTGGACCAGATGGGCTTCTCTGAAGAGATGAGTTTTCATTGTTAGGTGGACCAGATAGGCTTCTCTGAAGAGATGAGTTTTCATTGTTAGGTGGACCAGATAGGCTTCTCTGAAGAGATGAGTTTTCATTGTTAGGTGGACCAGATAGGCTTCTCTGAAGAGATGAGTTTTCATTGTTAGGTGGGGGCCAGATAGGCTTCTCTGAAGAGATGAGTTTTCATTGTTAGGTGGGTCATATAGGCTTCTCGAAGAGATGAGTTTTCATTGCTAGGTGGGGGCCAGATAGGCTTCTCTGAAGAGATGAGTTTTCATTGTTAGGTGGGGACCAGATGGGCTTCTCTGAAGAGATGAGTTTTCATTGTTAGGTGGACCAGATAGGCTTCTCTGAAGAGATGAGTTTTCATTGTTAGGTGGGGACCAGATGGGCTTCTCTGAAGAGATGAGTTTTCATTGTTAGGTGGACCAGATAGGCTTCTCTGAAGAGATGAGTTTTCATTGTTAGGTGGACCAGATAGGCTTCTCTGAAGAGATGAGTTTTCTTTGTTAGGTGGACCAGATAGGCTTCTCTGAAGAGATGAGTTTTCATTGTTAGGTGGACCAGATAGGCTTCTCTGAAGAGATGAGTTTTCATTGTTAGGTGGACCAGATAAGCTACTCTGAAGAGATGAGTTTTCATTGTTAGGTGGACCAGATAGGCTTCTCTGAAGAGATGTTTTCATTGTTAGGTGGGCCAGATAGGCTTCTCTGAAGAGATGAGTTTTCATTGTTAGGTGGACCAGATAGGCTTCTCTGAAGAGATGAGTTTTCATTGTTAGGTGGACCAGATAGGCTTCTCTGAAGAGATGAGTTTTCATTGTTAGGTGGACCAGATAGGCTTCTCTGAAGAGATGAGTTTTCATTGTTAGGTGGGGGCCAGATAGGCTTCTCTGAAGAGATGAGTTTTCATTGTTAGGTGGACCAGATAGGCTTCTCTGAAGAGATGAGTTTTCATTGTTAGGTGGACCAGATAGGCTTCTCTGAAGAGATGAGTTTTCATTGTTAGGTGGACCAGATAGGCTTCTCTGAAGAGATGAGTTTTCATTGTTAGGTGGACCAGATAGGCTTCTCTGAAGAGATGAGTTTTCATTGTTAGGTGGACCAGATAGGCTTCTCTGAAGAGATGAGTTTTCATTGTTAGGTGGACCAGATAGGCTTCTCTGAAGAGATGAGTTTTCATTGTTAGGTGGGGACCAGATGGGCTTCTCTGAAGAGATGAGTTTTCATTGTTAGGTGGAGCCCAGATGGGCTTCTCTGAAGAGATGAGTTTTCATTGTTAGGTGGACCAGATGGGCTTCTCTGAAGAGATGAGTTTTCATTGTTAGGTGGACCAGATGGGCTTCTCTGAAGAGATGAGTTTTCATTGTTAGGTGGACCAGATAGGCTTCTCTGAAGAGATGAGTTTTCATTGTTAGGTGGGCCAGATAGGCTTCTCTGAAGAGATGAGTTTTCATTGTTAGGTGGACCAGATAGGCTTCTCTGAAGAGATGAGTTTTCATTGTTAGGTGGGGGCCAGATAGGCTTCTCTGAAGAGATGAGTTTTCATTGTTAGGTGGGTCATATAGGCTTCTCGAAGAGATGAGTTTTCATTGCTAGGTGGGGGCCAGATAGGCTTCTCTGAAGAGATGAGTTTTCATTGTTAGGTGGACCAGATAGGCTTCTCTGAATAGATGAGTTTTCATTGTTAGGTGGACCAGATAGGCTTCTCTGAAGAGATGAGTTTTCATTGTTAGGTGGGGGCCAGATAGGCTTCTCTGAAGAGATGAGTTTTCATTGTTAGGTGGGGACCAGATGGGCTTCTCTGAAGAGATGAGTTTTCATTGTTAGGTGGACCAGATAGGCTTCTCTGAAGAGATGAATTTTCATTGTTAGGTGGACCAGATAGGCTTCTCTGAAGAGATGAGTTTTCATTGTTAGGTGGACCAGATAGGCTTCTCTGAAGAAATGAGTTTTCAGGGATCGTCTGAAAGTGGATAAAGTAGGAGAAAATCGGACGGATTGGGGTTGAGCATTCCAGAAGATGGGGGAGGCTCTGGAGAAGTCCTGAAGGCGAGCATGGGATGAGGGGACAAGGGAGTTTGGAGAGAAGGAGGTCCTGGGAGGAGAGAAGAGGACGATTAGGTTGGTATTTTGAGACCAGGTTAGAGATGTAGCTGGGGGGGGGGGGGGGCAGGTTGTGGATGGCTTTGTAAGTTCTAGTTAGTATCTTGAATTTAATTCGTTGGCTGAGTGGCAGCCAATGGAGGGATTGGCAGAGGGATTGGCAGACGCTGAGCGGTTTGTGAGGTGGATGAGCCTGGCAGCAGCGTTCATGATGAACCCAAGGGGGAGGAGCCTATTTAGAGGTAAGCCAATGAGGAAGGAGTTGCAGTAGTCGAGGTGGGAGATGACCAGGGAGTGAATTAGAAGCTTTGTGGTGACATTGGTTAGGAAGGGGCGTATCTTGGAGATGTTGCGGAGGTTGAGGCGGCAATTTTTGGATAGTGATAGGATGTGGGGCCGGAAGGTTAGTTCAGAGTCCAGGATTACACCTACCGTAGGACCTTGGCGTCGGGGGACAAGTTGATGGTTGAGCCGTTGATGTTGACAGAGAAATCAGGGGAAGCGGCACCTGAGGGAGGAAATGTCATGAGCTCGGGTTTTGGATAGGTTGAGTTTGAGGAAGTGATGTGACATCCAGGCTAGTAAGCTGGTGATGCGTGAGGAGACAGATGGAGAGAGGCTGGGGGGTGGAGAGATAGATTTGGGTGTCATCAGCGTAGAGATGATATTGAAAGCCGTGGGAGGCAATCAACTGACCCAGGGAGGTGGTGTAGATTAAGAAAAGGAGAGGTCCAAGAACAGAACCTTGGGTGACCCCGACAGAGAAAGGAAGAGGAGAGGAGGAAGTAGAGTTGTAAGTGACACTGAAGGAGCGGTGGGATAGGTAGGATGAGAACCAGAGAAGAGTACAGTAATGGAGACCAAAGGAGTGGAGTGTATTGAGGAGAAGGGGGTGGTCCACTGTGTCAAAGGCTGCAAGGAGATCCAGGAGAAGTAGTACAGAATAGTGTCCGCTGGTTTTAGCCGTTAGTAGGTCATTTGAGAGTTTGAGGAGAGCAAGTTCCGTGGAGTGTTGAGGACGAAATCCAGACTGAAGGGGATCAAGAAGTTTCTTTATGGTCAGATGTCGCTTAGTCGGTTGTAGACCAGTCCTTCAAGAAGTTTCTTCATGGTCAGATGGTCGCTTAGTCGGTTGTAGACCAGTCTTTCAAGAAGTTTGTTCATGGTCAGGTGATCGCTGAGTCTCGGTTGTAGATCGGTCTTTCAAGAAGTTTTGTTCATGGTCAGATGGTCGCTCAGTCTCGGTTGTAGATCGGTCTTTCAAGAAGTTTTGTTCATGGTCAGATGGTCGCTCAGTCTCGGTTGTAGATCGGTCTTTCAAGAAGTTTTGTTCATGGTCAGATGGTCGCTCAGTCGGTTTTAGACCAGTCCTTCAAGAAGTTTTGTTCATGGTCAGATGGTCGCTCAGTCTCGGTTGTAGACCAGTCTTTCAAGAAGTTTGGAGAAGGCGGGTATGGAGATGGGACATAGGTTGTTGAGATTGGTGGGGTCCAGTGAGGGCTTTTTAAGTATGGGGGTGGCTAGCACCTGTTTTAAAGGGTTTGGAAAGGTGCCACAAGTGAGGGAGAGGTTGAAAATGTGAGTTAGAGAGTGTAGAATCGAGTCAGAGGGTGAGCGTAGCATTTGCGAGGGAGCAGGATCCAGGGGGCAGGTGGTTAGATGAGTGTTAGATAAAAGTTTAGCAACCACATTAATACTAGCAGGGTTGAATGAGGGAAGTAATGATTGTATCTGTGGACATCGGGTGTTGCGTGGGTGGAGGTTTCTGCACGTTGGCGACCTCCTCATGAATTGTATCAATCTTATTTTTGAAGTGATTGGCGATCTCCTGGGCAGTGAGTGAGGTGGTGGGTGGAGGTAGTGGAGGACAGAGTAGAGTGTTGAAGGTAGAGAAGAGATGACGTGGACTGGACAAGAAGGTGTTAATGAGTGTGGTAAAGTAGGTCTGTTTGGCGGTGTGGAGGCACGAATAGTATTTTAGGAGGGCAGATTTATATTGTGTGAAGTTTTCCTGGAACTTAGTCTTATGCCACAGATGCTCAAGAGCTCGGCTACGTTTCCTGAGGCTCCTGGTGTCGTCTGTTTGGCCAGGGTTGTAGCAGTCGGGGGCCTAAGTCTGCGTGTAGTGAGGGGGGCGAGCTTGTCTAGGTAGGAAGACAGTGAGCTGTTGCAGATGAACGTGGCTAGGTTGGGGGCAGGACAGGGGTGAGATTTTGTCATAGAGGTGACCTGCAAAAGACTTGAGACCGGGGCGGAGGTTCACCTTCCAGCAGGACAACGACCCGAAACATCCAGCCAGAGCTACAATGGAATGGTTTAGATCAAAGCATATTCATGTGTTAGAATGTCCCAGTCACAGTCCAGACCTAAATCACATTGAGAATCTGTGGCAAGACTTGAAAATTGCTGTTTACAGACGCTCTCCATCCAATCTG
This sequence comes from Lithobates clamitans, assembly GCA_037952925.1. Taxonomy (NCBI): domain Eukaryota; kingdom Metazoa; phylum Chordata; class Amphibia; order Anura; family Ranidae; genus Lithobates; species Lithobates clamitans. The sequence continues at coordinate 14,091 of JBBGZY010003736.1, forward strand.
ACAGAGCTTGAGATATTTTACAAAGAAGAATGGGCAGAAATGTCCCTCTCTAGATGTGCAAAGCTGGTAGAGACATCCCCAAAAAGACTTGTAGAGAAAGGGGGTTCTACAAAGTATTGACTCCGGGGGGCGCCATACAAATGCCCCTCCCCCCCCCCCACACTTTTCACATATTTATTTGTATCATTTATCATTTTCCTTCCACTTCACAATTATGTGACACTTTGTGTTGGTCTATCACATAAAATCCCAATAAAATAATGTGTTGTTGTGTTGTGTTGGTCTGTCACAGTGATGGAGAACCTTGGCACCCCAGATGTTTTGGAACTACATTTACCATGATGCTCAACTACACTGCAGAGTGCATGAGCATCATGGGAAATGTAGTTCCAAAACATCTGGATTGCCAAGGTTCTCCATCACTGGTCTATCACATAAAATCCCAATAAAATACATTTATGTCTTTGGTTGTAACATGACAAAATGTGGGGAACTTCAAGGGGTATGAATACTTTTTCAAGGCGCTGTATAATATAATACAGATGCATAGGTCATCTCCATAATATACAGAGAGGGATCAATAATCTCCTTATATATAATAATATACAGAGATGATCTATCTCTGTATATTATTATACACCCCCCCCCCCCCGGATGTGCTCAGTGGTTTCTCCCTCCGGACAATCACAGTACAAATCAGTGGAAGGAACCACAGAGCCCAGCAGAGGGGGGTCCGGCTTCCCCGTTACCAGATGATGAAGATTGATCAGTCCGGGCAGAACTTGCAGAAATGCTTCCTTTACAATGTTGTCTCGGAGACTCAGGCTGTGATTGGCTGTCAGACAGCTTGTAACCTACCAAACCAAAGTGTCCTGGGGCTGATCTGTGACAACCAGAGGAGAGGAAACACACAATGGGGGGGGGGTGATTTACTAAAACTGGAGGGTGCAAGATCTGGTGAAGCTCTGCATAGCAACCAATCAGCTTCCAGGTTTTATTGTCAAAGCTTTATTGAAGAAGATTAAGCTAGAAGCTGATTGGCTGCCATGCACCAGATTCCTCACTCTCCAGCTTTAGTACCCCCCCCCCCCCCCTCCTGCCCACTGCTACCATTAGCAAATGACTGGCTCCATTCTCTGACCTGCAGTAGTGATGTAATCAGCCAGGGTGTGGTCGCTATGGATGACCGCTTCACTTTTCTGTGCGTCAGATCAGTTATCCGTCTACATGAGGTCTGAGTGGTGTTCAGGTGATTCTTATCCCGGACTGGGGGGGGGGGACACTGATATTTGCATGCAGCCTGGCTGGTAAGGAAAAAAGGGGAGGGGGGGGATGAGAATATAGACTGACCCTCCTGGACCATACCAAACCACATACCTTCAACATGGTGGGGGGGGGGACCCCCTTGCACATCACCTTGATCCCACATTGATAAAGATAATGGCCTCTTCCCCACAACCCTGGACTGGTGGTTGTGGGGGTCTGCAGCCAGGCAGGGGGGGGGGGCTGATCAGAATCTGGGAACCGCCTCGAACAATTGGAGGGCCCCCCCAGATATCAGCAATCATGTCTTCCACAGATCCACGGCAGTCATGATGAAGGATGCCGGCCAAACTACAGAAAGAGAAAAATCGTCTAGCCCCTGATTGGTTGTCCGCTGATGGTAGCCCCATGAAGCTCCCCACCCCCATGTTAGGGGCCCGTGGCCTGATATGGTTCAGGAGATGAGGGGGTGCATGCTTCTCTCCCCCCTCCTTTCCTGGCCTGCCAGGCTGCATATCCAATAAGGGTCATGTATGGATCTTTGGGATGGGGGTCTGAATAAGTCAATATGGAGTTTGGGGGGAACCCCAAACATTTTTTTTTGTATGATGGCCCCCAATTAAAATCTATACAACAGGGATGGTGGGAACCCCTCATAATGGGCACAGCGGGTGTACAGACCCAGGAACTCAGCACAGGGATGGTGAGAACCCCTCATAATGGGCACAGCGGGTGTACAGACCCGGGAACTCAGCACAGGGATGGTGGGAACCCCTCATAATGGGCACAGCGGGTGTACAGACCCGGGAACTCAGCACAGGGATGGTGGGAACCCCTCATAATGGGCACAGCGGGTGTACAGACCCCGGAAATCAGCACAGGGATGGAGGGAACCCCTCATAATGGGCACAGCGGGTGTACAGACCTGGGAACTCAGCACAGGGATGGGGAGAACCCCTCATAATGGGCACATCAGGTGTACAGACCCGGGAACTCAGCACAGGGATGGTGGGAACCTCTCATAATGGGCACAGCGGGTGTACAGACCCGGGAACTCAGCACAGGGATGGTGGAAACCCCTCATAATGGGCACAGCGGGTGTACAGACCTGGGAACTCAGCACAGGGATGGTGGGAACCCCTCATAATGGGCACAGCAGGTGTACAGACCCGGGAACTCAGCACAGGGATGGGGAGAACCCCTCATAATGGGCACATCAGGTGTACAGACCCGGGAACTCAGCACAGGGATGGTGGGAACCCCTCATAATGGGCACAGCGGGTGTACAGACCTGGGAACTCAGCACAGGGATGGTGGGAACCCCTCATAATGGGCACAGCGGGTGTACAGACCCGGGAACTCAGCACAGGGATGGTGGGAACCCCTCATAATGGGCACAGCGGGTGTACAGACCCGGGAACTCAGCACAGGGATGGTGGGAACTCCTCATAATGGACACAGCGGGTGTACAGACCCGGGAACTCAGCACAGGGATGGTGGGAACCCCTCCTAATGGGCACAGCGGGTGTACAGACCCGGGAACTCAGCACAGGGATGGTGGGAGCCCCTCATAATGGGCACAGCGGGTGTACAGACCTGGGAACTCAGCACAGGGATGGTGGGAACCCCTCACAATGGGCACAGCGGGTGTACAGACCCGGGAACTCAGCACAGGGATGATGGGAACCCCTCATAATGGGCACAGCGGGTGTACAGACCCGGGAACTCAGCACAGGGATGGTGAGAACCCCTCATAATGGGCACAGTGGGTGTACAGACCCGGGAACTCAGCAGAGGGATGGTGGGAACCCCTCATAATGGGCACAGCGGGTGTACAGACCCAGGAACTCAGCAGAGGGATGGTGAGAACCCCTCATAATGGGCACAGTGGGTGTACAGACCCGGGAACTCAGCAGAGGGATGGTGAGAACCCCTCATAATGGGCACAGCGGGTGTACAGACCCGGGAACTCAGCACAGGGATGGTGAGAACCCCTCATAATGGGCACAGCGGGTGTACAGACCCGGGAACTCAGCACAGGGATGGTGAGAACCCCTCATAATGGGCACAGCGGGTGTACAGACCCAGGAACTCAGCACAGGGATGGTGAGAACCCCTCATAATGGGCACAGCGGGTGTACAGACCCAGGGAACTCAGCACAGGGATGGTGAGAACCCCTCATAATGGGCACAGCGGGTGTACAGACCCGGGAACTCAGCAGAGGGATGGTGGGAACCCCTCATAATGGGCACATTGGGTGTACAGACCCAGGAACTCAGCAGAGGGATGGTGGGAAACCCTCATAATGGGCACAGCGGGTGTACAGACCCGGGAACTCAGCACAGGGATGGTGGGAACCCCTCATAATGGGCACAGCGGGTGTACAGACCCGGGAACTCAGTACAGGGACGGTGGAAACCCCTCGTAATGGGCACAGCGGGTGTACAGACCCGGGAACTCAGCAGAGGGATGGTGAGAACCCCTCATAATGGGCACAGCGGGTGTACAGACCCGGGAACTCAGTACAGGGACGGTGGAAACCCCTCGTAATGGGCACAGCGGGTGTACAGACCCGGGAACTCAGCAGAGGGATGGTGAGAACCCCTCATAATGGGCACAGCGGTTGTACAGACCGGGGAACTCAGCACAGGGATGGTGGGAACCCCTCATAATGAGCACAGCGGGTGTACAGACCCGGGAACTCAGCACAGGGATGGTGGGAACCTCTCATAATGAGCACAGCGGGTGTACAGACCCGGGAACTCAGCACAGGGATGGTGGGAACCTCTCATAATGGGCACAGCGGGTGTACAGACCCGGGAACTCAGCACAGGGATGATGGGAACCCCTCATAATGGGCACAGCGGGTGTACAGACCCGGGAACTCAGCACAGGGATGGTGGGAACCTCTCATAATGAGCACAGCGGGTGTACAGACCCGGGAACTCAGCACAGGGATGGTGAGAACCCCTCATAATGGGCACAGCGGGTGTACAGACCCGGGAACTCAGCACAGGGATGGTGGGAACCTCTCATAATGGGCACAGCGGGTGTACAGACCCGGGAAGAACTCAGCACAGGGATGATGGGAACCCCTCATAATGGGCACAGCGGGTGTACAGACCCGGGAACTCAGCACAGGGATAGTGGAACCCCTCATAATGGGCACAGCGGGTGTACAGACATGTCATTAGGGCCGTCTTTAAGGCAGGGCAAAAGAGGCATCTGCCCAGCTCTGCCCTATTGTTGTGTACAGATGATTCTCCTGCAGACCCCGTGTTTACATGTAAATATCGGCATTGATAAGTAAATAGCTGCGGTCGGCGGCATTGATATGTAAATGGAGGCGGCATTCGTATATATATCATGCCCACCCCCCCCCCCCCCCCCCCGAGGTCATATCCACCATCACTTCTGCTGAATGCTGCCCACTGAGGAAGTAAAGGAGGATGCTGAAATGTTCCGCCTACAACTGTGGTCATTAACCACTAGCCGACCAGCCACCGCAGTTATGGCAGGTTGGCACTAGAGCTGCACGATTCCGGCTAAAATGAGAATCACTATTTTTTTTGCTTAGAAGATCGATCACGATTCTCTCACGATTCTCGCGACCTAACATCATCTTTCACATTAAAACAAAAAAAAATGGAATAACTTTACTGTTTCGTTCTTTTTTTTTTATTCGTTGAAGTGTATTTTTTCCCCCCAAAAATCGCATTTGAAAGAGCGCTGGGCAAATACAGTGTGACATAAAATATTGCAGACATTGCCATTTTATTCCCTAGGGTCTCTGCTAAAATATATATAATGTTTGGGGGTTCCAAGTCATTTTCTAGCCAAAAAATATTGATTTTAACTTAAGAAAGAAGTGTCAGGAAAAGACTTACACTTTAAGTGGTTAAATTTCCTGCATTTACACTTTGTTTAAAACTTGGCAGACTGCCCGGATTATTTATTTACACAGAAGTTCTATCCCTTTGATCTAAGAAGGAAGCTTAGTTACAATGTTCCAAGTTAAAAGACTTGGCAGACTGCCCGGATGTTTTCTTTTGACAGCTGAGTGAGCAGATAAGTCTCTCCACTTGTTTACATGAAAGAATCGGCAACCTCTGCAGGAGAGATCGTCAGTGGGGTTGAATCGAGATCACGATTTTTTTAACGATTAATTGTGCAACTCTAGTTGGCACGGCTGCGCAAATCGCTGTAACTGTACATCGCTCCTTTAAGACGTCACAGCAGGCGCGCGCACGCGCCCCGCCTGGTGTCCCTGGAGCCAATGTGCGTGCCCGGCGGGCGCGATGACCAATCGCTCGTGACAGAGTGATAACCGGATCTGTGTGTGTAAACACACAAATCCCGGTTCTCTCAGGGGAGAAGAGACAGATCGTGTTTTCATACTAAATATGAACAGCGATCGCTCTCCTCCCCTAGTCAGTCCCATCACCCCCTACAGTTAGAACACACACGAGGGAACACAGTTAACCCCTTGATCGCCCCCTAGTGTTAACCCCTTTACTGCCAGTGCCATTTATACAGTAATCAGTGCATTTTTATAGCAGTGATCGCTGTATAAATGTCACTGGTCCCAAAATAGCGTCAAAAGTGTCCGGTCGCAGTCCTGATAAAAATCGCAGATCGACACCATTACTAGTAAAAACAAAAAAAAAACTATAAAAATGACATAAATCTATCCCCTATTTTGTAGACGCTATAACTTGTGCGCAAAACAATCAATATACGCTTGTTGAGATTTTTTTTTTTTTTACCAAAATATGTAGAAGAATACATATCGACCTAAACTGAGGAAAAAAAATAGTTTTTTTAAAAAAATTCTCATATTTATTATAGCAAAAAGTACAAAATATTGTGTTTTTTTTAAATTGTCGCTCTTTTTTTTGTTATTAGCACAAAAAATAAAAACCGCAGAGGCGATCAAATACCACCAAAAGAAAGCTCTATTTGTGGGGAAAAAAGGACGTCAATTTTCTTTGGGTACAACGTCGCACGACCGCGCAATTGTCAGTTAAAGTGACGCAGTGCCGTATCAGGAATGGCCTGGTCAGGAAGGGGGGTAAATCCCTCCGGGGCTGAAGTGGTTAAAGGATATCTAAAGGTGTTTTATTTTTTTAAACAAACATGTCATACTTACCTCTTCTGTGCAGTTGGTTTTGCACAGAGTGGCCCCGTTCCTCCTCTTCTGGGGGTCCCTCAGCGGCGCTCCTGGCTCCTCCTCTTCTCGAGTGTACCATTGGAGAGCCTCTCACCCTCGGGCCACTCCTGTGGGCGGGCTCCAGTGTCCTGCTGCTGCGTCTATTGACACAGACAGCAGGACTCGGCCCCGCCCCCAGCTCCCACGTCATTGGATTTGATTGACAGCAGCGGGAGCCAATGACTGCGCCGCTATCAATCTATTCATTGAGGACCCGAGACACCGGCTGGAGCTGGTGCGCTCGTCCCCGTCGCTGGAAAGACCGGGTTCAGGTAAGTAAAAGGGGGGCTCTGGGGGGGGCAGCTGCATGACAGGAGGTTTTTCACCTTAATGCACCTCGAGGGTTTACAACCCCTTTAAGCCTGACATCAGCCTGTTCTACAAAGGTAAGAAAATTTGGGGTGGAACCCGTTTTCAAAAGAACATGGTGCCACGGCATCCTGAATTGTGGTGGATGTGAATACGTACATCCCAGCAGATGGGTGTCATTAACCATTAATGGCACTTCTGTGTATCTGCTAAAGGGCAACACATTTCTGTGGTGTCAGGAGAGCGATTTTGCATGCGTTCCCGACACACACAAATGTGAACGCAGGCTAAATGTCTCAGTTACATTGGTGGTCAGTGTAAATCTTCTCAATACATTGGGGCTTGGTGTACAATCCTTTCATTCACACTAGTGGCCAGTGTGAAGGTCCCCCTTACATTGGTGGTTACTGAGAATGCTCCTATTACATTAGTGGTCAGTGTAAATCCCCATTACATTGGTGGTCAGTGTAAATCCCTCCTTACATTAGTGGTCAGTGTAAATCCCCATTACATTGGTGGCCAGCGTAGAAACTTCTCTTTATATTGGTAATCAGTAAAAAAATCCAAACTTGCATTTGTGGTCACATGCCCCCTTACATTGGTAGTCCAGGCAGAAGCCCCCTTTAAATTGGGGAGGAGTGTAAATCCCCTCTTACATTGGTGGGCAGTTTAGAAATCCCCCTTTATTGGTTGTTGATGTACAATCTCCCATTGCATTGGTTGTCAGTGTAAATTCTTCATTACATTGGTGATCAGTGTACATTTCCCTTTATATTGATGGTAAATGTAGAATTGCCCTTACATTGGTGGTCAGTGTAAATCCCCCCTAACATTGGTAGTCGGTGCAAAAGTGTCAACTTACATTGGTGGTCAGTACAAATCTCCTTGACAATGGTTGTCAGTGTAAATTCCCCCTTACATGGGGGTCATTTTATATCCCCCTTACACTGGTGGTTGGTGTAAATACTCTTATTACTTTGGTGATCATGTAGAAATCCCTCTTTATATTGGTGGGTGGCGTAAAATTCCCTGTTACATGGTATCTGTGCAAATTCCCCCTCACATTGGTGGTCAGTGCAAATTCCCTCTCACATTGGTGGTCAGTGCAAATTTCCCCTCACACTGGTGGTCATTGTAATTTCCCCATTACATTGGCGGTCAGTGTAGAGATTTCCAGCTTTGCTCTGCTTGATTCAGAATTTGCCACAGTGTACTGCCTCCTAACTAATCCCATCCCCCCACCACTGACACTGATCCCATCAACCCCCCCCCAAATTGCCACTAGGAGTCCTAGGATCCTTAAGAGTTTTCTGTCTATTGACGGGTCCCCTCACCTCCCCAGTCCATGGTGTGCAGGCAGTGAGGAGATGATGTGCTGTAACCTTTAGCAACCAATCAGTGAGCAGTAATGATGTGCACTAACCTCTTGCAACCAATCATTGAGCGGTAAGGATATGCAGTAGTCTCCAGCAACCTCTCTAGTATTGATGTACAGTAATCTCTAGCAAGAAATCGACAAGCAGAAGTCATGTGCTGTAACCTCTACTAAATAATCAGTGAGCCGTAATGTGGGCTGTAACCAGTCAGTGAGCAGTAATGATACACTGTAACCTCTAGCAGCCAGTCAGTGAGTGGTAATGATACACTGTAACCTCTAGCAGCCAGTCAGTGAGCAGTAATGATACACTGTAACCTCCAGCAGCCAGTCAGTGAGCGGTAATGATACACTGTAACCTCTAGCAGCCAGTCAGTGAGCGGTAGGGATGAGCCGAACACCCCCCTGTTCGGTTCGCACCAGAACACGTGAACAGGAAAAAAGTTAGTTCGAACGTGCAAACACTGGTAAAGTCTATGGGACACGAACATGAATAATCTCACACGGGGGGGGGGCGGGATCGGGGGGTCCCCTTGTTAAAGGGGGCTTCCAGATTCCGATAAGCCCCCCGCCCGCAGACCCCCACAACCACCGGCCAGGGTTGTGGGGATGAGGCCCTTGACCTCATCAACATGGGGACAAGGTGTTTTGGGGGGCTACCCCAAAGTACCCTCCCAATGTTGAGGGCATGTGGCCTGGTACGGTTCAGGAGGGGGGGGTGCACTCTCGTCCCCCCCTCTTTTCCTGTGGCCTGCCAGGTTGCGTGCTTGGATAAGGGTCTGGTATGGATTTTTGGGGGGACCCCACGCCGTTTTTTTTTTTTTTTTGGCGCGGGGTTCCCCTTAAAATCCATACCAGACCTGAAGGGTCTGGTATGGAATTTAGGGGGAACCCCATGTCATTTTTTTTTAAATTTTGGCCGGGGTTCCCCTTAATATCCATACCAGACCTGAAGGGCCTGGTATGGAATTTAGGGGGACTCCCATGTCATTTTAATTTTTTTTTAAATTTTGGTTCGGGGTTCCCCTGTGGGGAATTCCCATGCCGTTTTTATCAATGAACTTCTATGTGTATTGTCGGCAATGCAATAGCCGCGGGTAGTTTTAAATCGTTTTTTTCCATCGAAATGTCATTTTGCTGTCAGACTGTTCTAAACACGGGAAACATGCGCCCCTTTACAGGCATACTATAGACACCCCCCAGGTATGAAATTTAAAGGGATATTACACTTTTATTGTTTGACTTTAAGCATTATTAAAATCACTGCTCCTGAAAAAACGGCCGTTTTTAAAACTTTTTTTTGCATTGATCCATGTCCCCTGGGGCAGGACCCGGGTCCCCAAACACTTTTTATGACAAGAACTTGCATATAAGCCTTTAAAATTAGCACTTTTGATTTCTCCCATAGACTTTTAAAGGGTGTTCCGCGGCATTCGAATTTGCCGCGAACACCCCAAATTGTTCGCTGTTCGGCGAACTTGCGAACAGCCAATGTTCGAGTCGAACATGAGTTCGACTCGAACTCGAAGCTCATCCCTAGTGAGGGGTAATGATACACTGTAACCTCTAGCAGCCAGTCAGTGAGGGGTAATAATACACTGTAACCTCTAGCAGCCAGTCAGTGAGGGGTAATGATACACTGTAACCTCTAGCAGCCAGTCAGTGAGGGGTAATGATACACTGTAACCTCTAGCAGCCAGTCAGTGAGGGGTAATGATACACTGTAACCTCTAGCAGCCAGTCAGTGAGGGGTAATGATACACTGTAACCTCTAGCAGCCAGTCAGTGAGGGGTAATGATACACTGTAACCTCTAGCAGCCAGCCAGTGAGCGGTAATGATACACTGTAACCTCGAGCAGCCAGTCAATGAGCGGTAATGATACACTGTAACCTCTAGCAGCCAGTCAGTGAGCGGTAATGATACACTGTAACCTCTAGCAGCCAGTCAGTGAGCGGTAATGGTACACTGTAACCTCTAGCAGCCAGTCAGTGAGCGGTAATGATACACTGTAACCTCTAGCAGCCAGTCAGTGAGCAGTAATGACACACTGTAACCTCTAGCAGCCAGTCAGTGAGCGGTAATGATACACTGTAACCTCTGGCAGCCAATCACAATCTCTGCCTGATCTTATTCAGAAAACTGATTTTGAGTCTGAGTGCTATTTATTGTATGTCTCAGAGCAGGTGGAGAGCGAAATTTCATGGAAAGGGGGGGGGGCAAGAAAATGTTTGTTCAGGGTCCAATCAATATTAAAGACAGCCCTGCATGTCAGCATATTACAAACTTGTATAGTGACTTTAATAATGTGCACAGGAAATGGGTTGATTTCTTGTAGAATAGAACGTGGGGGGGCATCCTCTGTGCCGGCCATACATGGTGTCAGCGAGTGGTCGGTGGGGGGAGGCCATTTCCTTCCTGCGGGGGGTTTTGCACCTTCACTAGTAACCTGCAGTCAGTCAGCAGACGCCATGAGATCTCATCGCTCCCCCCTTGGCGTTCTCGTTGGTGCCCTTCTCTTAGGTAAGTGCCCACCTACCTTATACAGAGCTAACACAGCGTGACTTTCCCTATACCCGGGGATGACCCGGACACGGGGGGCTTCTTCTTCACACTCCCTCCACACTCTATACACATTCCAATAATTATCTGATGGCCACCAGGGCAGATGATGATCTATTCCGACTCCAGTTGTTGTGTAATGACTTACCTCTTCCCGACACCTCCGTGCCTAGCCAACCAACCTTCACCAAACACACGGCATCCACCAATGTCCTTACTGCATGCAGAGGGGGTGGAGCCAAGCATACCATGTGGTAGAGGTCGGCCTTTGCAGGGAGTTTGGGAATATTTTTTTCCCGACCTCCATTTATCTATTTTATTCTATTCTATTCATTTTCTGTTCTATTCTGTTTTATTCTATTTTTTTATTTTCTATTCTATTTTATTCTTTTCGCTTCTATTCTATTCCATTCTATTTTGTTCTATTTTATTCTATTCTTTTATTTTTCTTTTATCTGCTTTAATATATTTGTTTTTTTTGAATTGACTCAAAATTTGAATTTCAGAAGATGTTCTATTTGATTCTATTGTATTCTTTAATTTTCTATTCTATTCTGTTTTATTCTCCTTTTTTATTCTATTCTTTTATTTTCTATTCTGTCTTATTCTATTTTATTTGTTTCTATTCTATTATATTCTGTTCCATTCCGTTTTATTCCATTCTATTATATTCTATTCCTTTATTTACTATTCTATTCTTTGGGGGGCCCTTTTGCTTTGATGGGTGGGGACACTTTGGCCTTGGGGGGGATGGGGGCCCTTTGGCCTTTACACCTTGTCCGGACCCTGATGGTGGGAGCCTCACGGGCTGGTGTATAAAATGTGTATGTGTCGGGTTGCAAGGGGCCCGCCTGCTCTAGAGGTCATTAGTGAAAGCGAGTGTGGCCCCTGGGAGGGTGGGGGGAGGGGGGGTTACTTCCAGGGTCACCCTCCCCCACCTTCCAGGTGTTATCTGCATTGATTTGTGTCCCATCGCTCTAGTTCTCGGGTTCACTGTCTGAACATTTCCCGCACGTTTACTAACAATATACTACACAGCGGGCGGAATGGTACGGAAATCAATAGGCAATAGGGATAAAACTTTTTCGCAGAAGAGAGTTTAATAAGACTCGTGGCCACTCATTACAATTAGAAGAAAAGAGGTTTAACCTTAAACTACGTAGAGGGTTCTTTACTGTAAGAGCGGCAAGGATGTGGAATTCCCTTCCACAGGCGGTGGTCTCAGCGGGGAGCATTGATAGCTTCAAGAAACTATTAGATAATCACCTGAATGACCGCAACATACAGGGATATACAATGTAATACTGACACATAATCACACACATAGGTTGGACTTGATGGACTTGTGTCTTTTTTCAACCTCACCTACTATGTAACTATGTAACTATGTAACCCTGCTATACATTCTCTGACTGGTTCTCTTTATAATTTGTCATATTCTTTCTAGCGATCCACTTCCTGCAGACATAAACCTGAGCAAGCGTCGGGGGAATTCCCAGCGGCGGGTCACGTAACGGGGTCAGCGGTGTGCAAACTGTATAGTAATTATATATACAGGACAAAACTGCTCCTCGAAGGGCTTGTGGAGGCTCTGAAATAGAATCAACTGCAGGGAGATCAGATTACAAAGACTGCAGAGTGATTCCCCCCTCCCCCTCTCTCCACAGAGACGACAACATCTGTCCAGTGATTTATATAAAGGTTACATTCAAATGTATCCAAAACCCGCTCACTGCAACGCTCACTGGCGCCCTCTCTCCTTGTGCAGGGGGACTGCTCTCGTCTCCGCCCCCCTCCTGTAGTTTTCTATAGTGGGTGGAGCCTGCTGGGTCCCTCCCACAGCTCTGCTCTCTCTCCTTGTGCAGGGAAATGCTCTTGTTTCTGCCCCCTCCCATAGCTGTCTGTAGTGGGTGGAGCCTTGCTGGGTCCCTCCCACAGCTCTGCTCTCTCTCCTTGTGCAGGGAAATGCTCTTGTTTCTGCCCCCTCCCATAGCTGTCTGTAGTGGGTGGAGCCTGCTGGGTCCCTCCCACAGCTCTGCTCTCTCTCCTTGTGCAGGGAAATGCTCTTGTTTCTGCCCCCTCCCATAGCTGTCTGTAGTGGGTGGAGCCTTGCTGGGTCCCTCCCACAGCTCTGCTCTCTCTCCTTCTTCAGGGGAATGCTGGTCTCCACCTCCTCCTGTATTTTTCTGTAGTGGGTGGAGCCTTGCTGGGTCCCTCCCACAGCTCTGTTCTCTCTCCTTGTGCAGGGGGAATATTCTTGTCTCCGCCCAGTCCTGTAGCCGTCTGTAGTGGGTGGAGCCTTGCTGGGTCCCTCCCACAGCTCTGCTCTCTCTCCTTGTGCAGGAGGAATATTCTTGTCTCCGCCCCGTCCTGTAACTGTCTGTAGTGGGTGGAGCCTTGCTGGGTCCCTCCCACAGCTCTGCTCTCTCTCCTTGTGCAGGGAAATGCTCTTGTTTCTGCCCCCTCCCATAGCTGTCTGTAGTGGGTGGAGCCTGCTGGGTCCCTCCCACAGCTCTGCTCTCTCTCCTTGTGCAGGGAAATGCTCTTGTTTCTGCCCCCTCCCATAGCTGTCTGTAGTGGGTGGAGCCTGCTGGGTCCCTCCCACAGCTCTGCTCTCTCTCCTTGTGCAGGGAAATGCTCTTGTTTCTGCCCCCTCCCATAGCTGTCTGTAGTGGGTGGAGCCTTGCTGGGTCCCTCCCACAGCTCTGCTCTCTCTCCTTCTTCAGGGGAATGCTGGTCTCCACCTCCTCCTGTATTTTTCTGTAGTGGGTGGAGCCTTGCTGGGTCCCTCCCACAGCTCTGTTCTCTCTCCTTGTGCAGGGGGAATATTCTTGTCTCCACCCCTTCCTGTAGCCGTCTGTAGTGGGTGGAGCCTTGCTGGGTCCCTCCCACAGCTCTGCTCTCTCTCCTTGTGCAGGAGGAATATTCTTGTCTCCGCCCCGTCCTGTAGCTGTCTGTAGTGGGTGGAGCCTTGCTGGGTCCCTCCCACAGCTCTGCTCTCTCTCTCCTTGTGCAGGGGGGCTGCTCGTCTCCACCCCTTCCTGTAGCTGTCTGTAGTGGGTGGAGCCTTGCTGGGTCCCTCCCACAGCTCTGCTCTCTCTCTCCTTGTGCAGGGGGGCTGCTCGTCTCCACCCCTTCCTGTAGCTGTCTGTAGTGGGAGGAGCCTTGCTGGGTCCCTCCCACAGCTCTGCTCTCTCTCTCCTTGTGCAGGGGGGCTGCTCGTCTCCACCCCTTCCTGTAGCTGTCTGTAGTGGGTGGAGCCTTGCTGGGTCCCTCCCACAGCTCTGCTCTCTCTCTCCTTGTGCAGGGGGGCTGCTCGTCTCCGCCCCCTCCTGTGGCTGTCTGTAGTGGGTGGAGCCTTGCTAGGTCCCTCCCACAGCTCTGCTCTCTCTCTCCTTGTGCAGGGGGGCTGCTCGTCTCCGCCCCCTACTGTAGTTTTCTGTAGTGGGTGGGGCCTTGCTGGGTCCCTCCTGCAGCTCTGCTCTCTCTCCTTGTGCAGGGAAATGCTCTTGTTTCTGCCCCCTCCCATAGCTGTCTGTAGTGGGTGGAGCCCTGCCGGGTCCCTCCCACAGCTCTGCTCTCTCTCCTTCTTCAGGGGAATGCTGGTCTCCGCCTCCTCCTGTATTTTTCTGTAGTGGGTGGAGCCTTGTCTCCGCCCCCTCCTGAGAAAGTCTGCAGTGGGTGGAGCCTTGCTGGACCCCTCCCACAGCTCTGACACAGTGATGATATCACTGCTACTTTTACAAGGTAACCGCTGGGTTTCCCCAAGACCTGAAAATTATTTTAGGGTTCTTCTGGGGTAAAAAAGTTGAGAAAGTCCACTCTAGAGCAAGAAGGAGAAGCAGGACAAAGAGTCAATCAGTTCATGTGCATGCTGATAGGAGGAGAGAGCAGAAGGACAGAGAGATGCGCTCATCAGTCTGCTGCTTCTCCTTTTTTACTATCCAATCACAGGCTGGGGGAGAGGGGGTGGTTCCAGGACAACCTGGGCTCAGAGTCAGGGCTGGGACAAGGGGGGGATTGCAGTAAGACAGCCCACTACATGGATGCTCCAGATTAGTTGTGGGTGTGTAGTAAACCGTGGCCTCCCCTCTACTAGGCCTTGGCTTTAGGGCTGTCTTTATAGCATCATGGGCCCCTGGGAAAGAAATGCACTGGGGCCCCCACCAGCCTGACCCAAATACGCGCCTACTCTCAAGAATTGAAGTATAAATAGCTGATTGAATTACATAGTTACATAGTTACATAGTAGGTGAGGTTGAAAAAAGACACAAGTCCATCAAGTCCAACCTATGTGTGTGATTATGTGTCAGTATTACATTGTATATCCCTGTATGTTGTGGTCATTCAGGTGATTATCTAATAGTTTCTTGAAGCTATCAATGCTCCCCGCTGAGACCACCGCCTGTGGAA
Organism: Lithobates clamitans; assembly: GCA_037952925.1. Classification (NCBI taxonomy): domain Eukaryota; kingdom Metazoa; phylum Chordata; class Amphibia; order Anura; family Ranidae; genus Lithobates; species Lithobates clamitans. The sequence continues at coordinate 29,222 of JBBGZY010003736.1, forward strand.
GGGAATTCCACATCCTTACCGCTCTTACAGTAAAGAACCCTCTACGTAGTTTTAGGTTGAACCTCTTTTCTTCTAATTGTAATGAGTGGCCACGAGTCTTATTAAACTCTCTTCTGCGAAAAAGTTTTCTCCCTATTGTGGGGTCACCAGTACAGTATTTGTAAATTGTGGGGTCACCAGTCCGGTATTTATATATTGTGGGGTAACCAGTCCAGTATTTATATATTGTGGGGTCCAGTCCGGTATTTATATATTGTGGGGTCACCAGTCCGGTATTTGTATATTGTGGGGTCACCAGTCCAGTATTTATATATTGTGGGGTCACCAGTCCGGTATTTGTATATTGTGGGGTCACCAGTCCGGTATTTGTATATTGTGGGGTCACCAGTCCAGTATTTATATATTGTGGGGTCACCAGTCCGGTATTTGTATATTGTGGGGTCACCAGTCCGGTATTTATACAATGAAATCATATCCCCTCTCAAGCGTCTCTTCTCTAGAGAGAATAAGTTCAGAGCTCACAACATTTCCTCATAACTAAGATCCTCCAGACCCTTTACTAGCTTTGTTGCCCTTCTTTGTAGTCGCTCCATTTCCAGCACATCCTTCCTGAGGACTGGTGCCCAGAACTGGACAGATAACTCCAGGTGCGGCCGGACCAGAGTCTTGTAGAGCGGGAGAATTATCGTTTTATCTCTGGAGTTGATCCCTTTTTAATGCCAATATTCTGTTTGCTTTGTTAGCAGCAGCTTGGCATTGCATGTCATTGCTGAGCCTATCATCTACTAGGACCCCCAGGTCCTTTTCCATCCTAGATTCCCCCAGAGGTTCTCCCCCCAGTCTATAGATTGCATTCAGATTTTTACCACCCAAATGCATTATTTTACATTTTTCTACATTGAACCTCATTTGCCATGTAGTCGCCCCTCCCCCTATTCATTTGTTCAGATCTTTTTGCAAGGTTTCCACGTCCTGCGGAGAAGTTATTGCCCTGCTTAGCTTAGTATCGTCTGCAAATACAGAGATTGAACTGTTTATCCCATCCTCCAGATCGTTTATAAACAAATTAAATAGGATTGGTCCCAGCACAGAACCCTGGGGAACCCCACTACCCACCCCTGACCATTCTGAGTACTCCCCATTTATCACCACCCTCTGAACTCACCCTTGTAGCCAGTTTTCAATCCATGTACTCACCCTATGGTCCATGCCAACGCACCTTATTTTGTACAGTAAACGTTTATGGGGAACTGTGTCAAATGCTTTTGCAAAATCCAGATACACCACGTCTACGGGCCTTCCTTTATCTAGATGGCAACTCACCTCCTCATAGAAGGTTATTAGATTGGTTTGGCAAGAACGATTCTTCATGAATCCATGCTGATTACTGCTAATGATACCGTTCTTATTACTAAAATCTTGTATATAGTCCCTTATCATCCCCTCCAAGAGTTTACATACTATTGATGTTAGGCTAACTGGTCTGTAATTCCCAGGGATGTATTTTGGGCCCTTTTTAAATATTGATGCTTTATTGGCTTTTCTCCAATCAGCTGGTACCATTCCAGTCAATAGACTGTCTGTAAAAATTAGGAACAACGGTCTAGCAATCACTTTACTGAGTTCCCTAAGTACCCTCGGGTGCAAGCCATCTGGTCCCGGTGATTTATTAACGTTAAGTTTACCAAGTCTAATTTTAATTCTGTCCTCTGTTAACCATGGAGGTGCTTCCTGTGTAGATAGAAGAAAAGATTTACACAAATGTGAGGGGTGTACTCACTTTTGTGAGATACTGTGTATGTGTGTGTAAAATATATATATATATATATATATATATATATATATATACACAGTATATTGGAATATTTTATTTATTTTTATTTTATATATATACACACACACTAATGCCAGTGATCAGCATCTTATAATGGGACTGTGATAGTGTGGTGGGGAATTTGACACTAACTGGCGCTGGGGGGAGGGGGGACTGACTGCCAGTGACATCACCAGTGACACTAATAGAGTGATCAGTGATAACACTATACACTGTCACTGTACTAATGACACTGGCTGGGAAGGGGTTAACATTTAGGGCGATCAAAGGGTTAAAGGTGTCCCTAACAATGTGTAGTGTGTGTGATATGTGCTGCTTTTTGCTAAAGATGTATTTATTTCTTATCCCTGGTTTGCAGGGAAAAGAAACAAAGAGATTGTTCTCTCTATACAGAGCGGTGGATTATACAGAGTCCAGCGTCTGATACCTCTAAAAACGTTGTGTCTGGGCCCACCTCTGGCTCAGCTTACACAGAGCGGAATAGTGAAGTGGATCACAGCAGACATTTTTTATGGCCTGTTATGAATGGTTCCACATGTACCTGACTGGTAGAGCCATAGGGACCATACCATAGCTGTTGGATCTCATGGATGGGGCCCTTGCAAGACTGTTAAACTTTGATGTGTTCATTGGGGCTCGCCATGGCTCTCTGAAGCCTTCAATAATTTAAATTCCATTGGACCCAAGAATCATTTTTCTCATTGGTTGACAGCATGCCGGTCCTCTCGTTCCAGGTGTGACCGGGGCCCACGTCATTCTGGTCCCCCAGGAGCCCGTACGGGCCAAAGTTGGAGAATCGGTGCTGCTGCCGGTCACCTACGTCCTGCCTCACCCTCCGGTCAACCTGAGGGTCATATGGAGCTTCAAGATGTCTATGGTGGTGTTTTCTGAGCTGAGCCCCTGTAGAGGAAACATGGCGCCCTCCATGAAGCTGTGCCAGGATTACAGTTTTGTGGTGGAGAAGTACCGGCACAGAGCCATGTTCTTCCCGGAGAACGCCTCGCTCCTCCTCCGAGTCCTTGGTCCCGAGGATAGCGGCCTGTACACCATCGGCTTCCAGGAACTCAATGAGACAAGAACCATAATGCTGTCCGTGCAGGACCCAGAGGGACCTCCAAACAGCACCGGTAGGTACCAGGCCGGGTCTACATGGAAAGCCTACCAGAACACGTCTTGTGTGTGTTTTATTTTGTGGATTTTGGAACCTTCAATGTAGGGTTCGTCCACTCCATGTGCGTTGACCGTCTTTGATGGATACAATTGTTCTCTGTAGGGAAGATTGACTAAAACTGGAGCACACAGAATCTGGTGCAGCTTTGCATACCCTGTTTCCCCGAAAATAAGACCTAGCGTGATTATCGGTGATGGCTGAAATATAAGCCCTACCCCCCAAATAAGCCCTACCCTTTTCCCCCGAAAATAAGCCCTACCCTGAAAATAAGACCTACAAGGACTTTAACTAGGGCTTATTTGGGGGGTAGGGCTTATATTGCAGCCATCACCGACAATCACGTTAGGTCTTATTTTCGGGGAAACAGGGTAGAAGCCAATCAGCTTCCAGGTTTTATTGTCAAAGCTTCATTGAAGAAGCTGAAGTTAGAAGCTGATTGGCTGCCATGCACAGCAGCACCAGATTCTGTGTGCTCTACTTTTAGTAAATCTCCTCCAGTGCGTCCTGTGCATGTCATACATAATTGCATTTTTACACGGCTCAATGCATAAAAATATGCACCACTTATGTCCCACAATGCATGCCCGTTGGTGTGAAGGGGCCCCAATTCCCCAACATACGGGGCCATTTTATTAGAAGTGTATTATTTGTAAATGTGGCTTTGTCAGGAGGGGTCATGTGTCCCATCAGTCCTCCGCTCTTCGTAATATTGGGGCGTTTGTTACCCAAGGAGGCGTATCTACATTCTGGTAAGTGCCAGGACCAAAATGTACATATAATTCCTGACAGGGGCGTTGCTAGGGGGTGGCTTTTGGGGCTATAGCCCCGAATCTGAGGCCAATAGCCCCGAGTCTCTGCAAGGGTCCCCAAGGGGAGGGGAGGCTCTCTGGGGACCCTTATGTAAGTGGGGGGGCTCTCTGGGGACCCTGATTTTAAGGCCTAGACTCTCTAGGGACCCAGATTTAAGGGGGAGGCTCTCTGGGGACCCTAATGTAAGGGGGTCTCTCTGGGAACCCTGATGTAAGTGGGGGGGCCCTCTGGGTACCCTGATGGAAGGGGGAGGCTCTCTGAGAACTCTGATGTAAGGAGGAGGCTCTCTGGGGACCCTGATGTAAGGTGATGTAAGGGGAGCTCTCTGGGGACCCTGATGTAAGTGGGGGGCTCTCTGAGGATATATATACACCCACACGTATATTACTGTATATACATGTGTATGCCCGCCCAAGCGTATGACTTTCTTTACTACGCTGCTATGGGCTCTAGCCCCAGATCTTTTGTAGACCTAGCAACACCCCTGATTCCTGATATGATAAAATTACATTCATAACAATCGTCTAACTGAATATATAAAAAAAAAACCCGTCAGACACTTTGCGGTGTATTTAAACAAACTTTGCATTGCAGTTCCTGCCGTGAAAGTTTAAAGAGTCCACCAGCGCCAACCCCCCCCCCCCCCCCCCCAGAGTCTTCCAAGCCTCCTGTAAAAGTGTATGTACATTTGTTTTGTGCGAATGGGACTAAAAACGAATGTTATTAGGCGATTTCCCGTGCTGGACGAATGTTTTTCGTTGATTTAAAATACAAAAATGCTGCATTTGGCCACTAGATGGTGATAAGTACTAAAATAATTTCCTAGGATGTTTCGCGCCATCTAGTGGCCAAATTCTGTATTTTCTGTTTGAAATCCAATGAAAAACACAGCAAAGGAAAAAAAAAAGATATTTCGCCCTGTTTGCACAGAGCAAATCTACATCTTCTCTTTTCACTGAAGAATTTCGATGTGAATTTTTTTTTTTTTTTTAATTTCCCCGTAGGTGACTTTGATTTTTCTTATATCTCCAGTTACATTTTTGTTATGAATGTAACTTTATCCTATCAGGTTTTATGAATTCTATGTGGATTTTGGCCCTGGCATTTCCAAATAAAAAAAAAAAACAGACAGGAATGTGGATTGCTTTTCAATGTTCTGCTAAAATTTTTACGACCGGGGGGCCATATACCGGTGTCTGGTTTCTCAGCCTCCACTAAATGCTGCAATGATAGAATGATAGCCATTAGTGGGCTTTCTTTAAGGAATTCACGTTATGATGGCCATTAGCTGAGGAGATACTTTACTAACCGGTTCTATGACCCGGACTTGTGTCCTGCCAAACATGCCATGGTGGGGTTGTTGTACTGTGATATAGGACAGAACATATATACATTATATTACCAAAAGTATTGGGACGCCTGCCTTTACACGCACATGAACTTTAATGACATCCCAGTCTTAGTCCGGAGGGTTCAATATGGAGTTGGCTCCGCCCTTTGTAGCTATAACAGCTTCACCTCTTCTGGGAAGGCCGTCCACAAGGTTTAGGAGGGTGTCTATGGGACTGTTTGACCATTCTTCCAGAAGAGCATTTGTGAGGTCAGGCACTGATGTTGGACGAGAAGGCTTGGCTCGCAGACTCCGCTCTAATTCATCCAAAAGGTGTTCTATCGGGTTGAGGTCAGGACTCTGTGCAGGCCGGTCAAGATCCTCCACCCCCCAACTCACACATCCATGTCTTTAGATGAGCGAGTTTAGGGTGGAGGAACTTGACTGGCCTGCACAGAGTCCTGACCTCAACCCAATAGAACACATTTGGGATGAATTAGAGCAGAGACTGTGAGCCAGGCCTTCTTGTCCAACATCAGTGCCTGACCTCACAAATGCTCTTCTGGAAGAATGGTCAAACATTCCCATAGACACCCTCCTAAACCTTGTCGACGGACTTCCCAGAAGAGGTGAAGCTGTTATAGCTGCAAAGGGTGGAGCCAACTCAATATTGAACCCTCCGGACTAAGACTGGGATGTCATTAAAGCTCATGTGTGTGTAAAGGCAGGCGTCCCAATACTTTTGACAACATAGTGTGTGTGTGTGTGTGTGTGTGTGTGTGTGTGTGTGTGTGTGTGTGTGTGTGTGTGTGTGTGTGTGTGTGTGTGTGTGTGTGTATGTATGTATATATATTCATTATTTCAGATTTGTTTATTCGGAATGTTATTGTAATTCGGAAATTTGGATACATCTGAATTTCCAAATAACAAAAAATTAGTCCGAATTTCAATTTGGAACCAAATGAACTGCACATGTCTAACCTGTATTCTCTGGTGTGTAGAGGAGCCCAGGGGCTTGTTAGAACCAGGGGCGGACTGACCATTCGGCCACTTGGGCACTGCCCGAGGGCCCCTGGCCACTAGGGGGCCCCATCAGGGTTGCCAGCCTCAGTAAAACCAGGGACAGTATGTATAAATCTGTTTTTTTTTTTACATCTGTCTCTGAAATGTCCCTTACCCACATCCTTTTGGTCTAAAAATCCTGAGATTATAGCTGCCCCACCTCTCCAGTACCTTCTCAGCCAATAGAAACATGTCTGTGTATACTGTGTGATTGTATACTGTGTGTGTGTGTGTGTGTATACTGTGTGGCCCCATAATCTCTGATTGCCTGGGGGCCCCATAATCTCCTATTGCCTGGGGGCCCCATAATCTCCTATTGGCCGGGGGCCCCATAATCTCCTATTGCCCGGGGGCCCCATAATCTCCTATTGCCCGGGGGCCCCATGAGTTGTCAGTCTGCCCCTGGCGGGAACCCAGAAAATTGGGGTAGCCCAAGGGTGGAACAAGGTGAGTAAAGAAGGACCCCATTGCCGTTCCCCTGGTCTGAACACTTGGTGGTGCTGGTTGGAATATTTATATAATGTGTTGATCTTCTCCCATCACTCAGGTAATAGTAATAATACCAATGTCTTCATGTCCTCCATCGTGTCTACAGAATCTGTACAGACCATCCAACCTGAGAGGGAAGCAAGTGTATGGAGACATCTCCCCCCACCAGGAACCTTGAGGTTTACCTGCGCCGCCATTTTCCTCCTGGTCATTCTGGTTCTTCACTGTGTGTGGTGGAGACAGGTGAGACATCGGCAACCTCCGGCACATCGCACCTGCCAACCACCCTCATGTAGGTGGGACGTTCCTCATTTTCAGCAGAGGAAGTTTTTATCAAACATGAAGGATGTTTCTACCACATGAGATACGTTGGTTTGGGTTTGGGGAGATAGGAGGAGGAGATTAAAGTAAATGCAACCCCAAATGGGTAACGTTTTGTTCATGTTTTCCAAAAACAATTTCCCAATTTTTCCATCAAGTAAAGTTTCAACATTATTTAGTCCTTTTCCCCATCTCAGTGCTGCTGATCTCCTCCAGCGCCTTCCGGCCTCCTCCTGACATGTATTCACTCCAGTGTTGGCTGCGTATCTCCGCTCTGGACAATGATGGACCATGTCTGTCATGTGTGTCAGTGTGGTCACTTGTAGGACATATGACAGGGTGACAATGCCGGGGGCCCGGTATGGAGAAAAGGACAAGAGGGCTGTCACTAGAAATGATCTTGGGACCACAGTACGGGATTGGATGGTGGTTGTCAACCTTTCCTCGCCCTATAAAAAGGTCTCCTATAGACACAGAAAATGGCGGCTAAATATCACCCAATGTGGGATGGGGGGTTAGACCTTCGTGGCTTCTACCTACACGGAGGAAGGACCAGCAACCTCCTGAGTGATGTCTATATGTATAGGTGACCCTCTATACTGCACATTATTGTGTATTTCACTTTTATCTCTATCATTTGTACCCAACGGCACGCAGGTCACTATATTATTGTCATCTTTCCAAAGATAACTTCGGAGAGGATTTTCAATGTTGGGTGACTCTTGGATGCTCCCATTCATCTGTAACATTATGTACCGGAGTCTATTGTATTCCTCCTAACCTCTGTATACCCAATAAAGAGTTTGTTTGTTTAAAAAAAAAAAGAGAAAGAAATGAGTTTGCACCACGTGGCCGTTTTTATTAATATTAATAATAATAAATAGTAATATTAAATAATAGTTGTGATAATACTTATTTTTTTATTAATTATTATTTGGTATTATTATTAGTAATATTAATCATAACAGTCACAATAATAATAAAAGCTAGTAATAATAAAAAAAATAGTAGTAGTAATAATTATTTTTGTTAAATGTTATTATTTGGTATTACTATTAGGGGGATTTGTGCTATGAAGGGTAATAGGGGGGGGGGGTGCTAGAAGAGAGGATGGGGGGGATTTGTGCTAAGGAGGGTAATGGGGGGATTGAGGGGAGGGGGGATTTGTGCTAAGGGGGGTAATGGGGGGCTTTGTGATAGAAGAGAGGAGGGGGGGGGGGGGTTGTGCTACGAAGGGTAATGGGGGGGGGATTTGTGCTATGAAGGATAATGGGGGGATTTGTGCAAGGAGAGAGGATTGGGCGGGGGGGGGGGGATTTGTGCTATGGAGGGTAATGGGGGGATTTGTGATAAAAGAGAGTATGGGGGGGGGCGATTTGTGCTATGAAGGGAATGGGGGGATTTGTGCAAGGAAAGAGGATTGGGGGGAGGGGGGATTTGTGCTATGGAGGGTAATGGGGGGATTTGTGATAAAAGAGAGTATGGGGGGGGGGGCGATTTGTGCTATTAAGGGAAATGGGGGGATTTGTGCAAGGAAAGAGGATTGGGGGGAGGGGGGATTTGTGCTATGGAGGGTAATGGGGGGATTTGTGCAAGGAGAGAGGATTGGGGGAGGGGGGATTTGTGCTATGGAGGGTAATGGGGGGATTTTGTGATAAAAGAGAGTATGGGGGGGGGGGGCGATTTGTGCTATGAAGGGAAATGGGGGATTTGTGCAAGGAGAGAGGATTGGGGGGAGGGGGGATTTGTGCTATGGAGGGTAATGGGGGGATTTGTGATAAAAGAGAGTATGGGGGGGGGCGATTTGTGCTATGAAGGGAAATGGGGGGATTTGTGCAAGGAGAGAGGATTGGGGGATGGGGGATTTGTGCTATGGAGGGTAATGGGGGGATTTGTGCTAGGAGAGAGGATTGGGGGGAGGGGGGGGGGATTGTGCTATGCTATGAAGGGTAATGGGGGGATTTGTGCAAGGAGAGAGGAGGGGGGGACTTGTGCTAGGTGAGAGGATTGGGGGAAGGGATTTGTGCTTTGAAGGATTATGGGGGGATTTGTGCTAGAGAGGGGATACGGAGGGGGGGGGGCTTGGACTTGTGCTATGAAGGAAAATGGGGGGGTTCAGGGTAGAAGAGAGGCTGGGGGGGGGGGGATTTGTGCTATGAAGGATAAAGGGGGGATTTGATATAGTGATGTCACTAGAAATGATCTTGGGACCACAGTACGGGATTGGATGGTGGTTGTCAACCTTTCCTCGCCCTATAAAAGGTCTCCTATAGACACAGAAAATGCCGGCTAAATATCACCCAATGTGGGATGGGTGGTTAGACCTTCGTAGCTTCTACCTACACGGAGGAAGGACCAGCAACCTCCTGAGTGATGTCTATATGTATAGGTGACCCTCTATACTGCACATTATTGTGTATTTCACTTTTATCTCTATCATTTGTACCCAACGGCACGCAGGTCACTATATTATTGTCATTTTTCCAAAGATAACTTCGGAGAGGTTTTTCAATGTTGGGTGACCCTTCGATGCTCCCATTCATCTGTAACATTATGTACCGGAGTCTATTGTATTCCTCCTAATCTCTGTATACCCAATAAAGAGTTTGTTTGTTTAAAAAAAAAAAGAGAAAGAAACGAGTTTGCACCATGTGGCCATTTTTATTAATATTAATAATAATAAATAGTAATATTAAATAATAGTTGTGATAATACTTATTTTTTTATTAATTATTATTTGTTATTATTATTAGTAATATTAATCATAACAGTCACAATAATAATAATACAAGCTAGTAATAATAAAAAAAATAGTAGTAGTAATAATATTTTTGTTAAATGTTATTATTTGGTATTACTATTAGGGGGATTTGTGCTATGAAGGGTAATGGGGGGATTTGTGATAGAAGAGAGGATTGAGGGGAGGGGGGATTTGTGCTAAGGGGGGTAATGGGGGGATTTGTGATAGAAGAGAGGAGGGGGGGGGGTAGTGCTATGAAGGGTAATGGGGGGGGACTTGTGCTATGAAGGATAATGGGGGGATTTGTGCAAGGAGAGAGGATTGGGCGGGGGGGGGGGGATTTGTGCTATGGAGGGTAATGGGGGGATTTGTGATAAAAGAGAGTATGGGGGGGGGGGGGCGATTTGTGCTATGAAGGGAAATGGGGGAATTTGTGCAAGGAGAGAGGATTGGGGGGAGGGGGGATTTGTGCTATGGAGGGTAATGGGGGGATTTGTGCAAGGAGAGAGGGATTGGGGGGAGGGGGGGGGGATTGTGCTATGCTATGAAGGGTAATGGGGGGATTTGTGCAAGGAGAGAGGAGGGGGGACTTGTGCTAGGTGAGAGGATTGGGGGAGGGATTTGTGCTTTGAAGGATTATGGGGGGATTTGTGCTATAGAGGGGATACGGAGGGGGGGGGGTTAGGACTTGTGCTATGAAGGAAATTGGGGGGGTTCAGGGTAGAAGAGATGCTGGGGGGGGGGGATTTGTGCTATGAAGGATAATGGGGGTATCTGATATAGTGATGTCACTAGAAATGATCTTGGGACCACAGTACGGGATTGGATGGTGGTTGTCAACCTTTCCTCACCCTATAAAAAGGTCTCCTATATACACAGAAAATGCCGGCTAAATATCACCAAATGTGGGATGGGGGGGTTAGACCTTCGTGGCTTCTACCTACACGGAGGAAGGACCAGCAACCTCCTGAGTGATGTCTATATGTATAGGTGACCCTCTATACTGCACATTATTGTGTATTTCACTTTTATCTCTATCATTTGTACCCAACGGCACGCAGGTCACTATATTATTGTCCTTTTTCCAAAGATAACTTCGGAGAGGATTTTCAATGTTGGGTGACCCTTCGATGCTCCCATTCATCTGTAACATTATGTACCGGAGTCTATTGTATTCCTCCTAACCTCTGTATACCCAATAAAGAGTTTGTTTGTTTTAAAAAAAAAAAAAATGAGTTTGGGTTTGGTTCGCACCGTGTGGCCGTTATAGTAATATTAGTAATAATAAATAGTAATAATAAATAATAGTAGTGATAATACTTATTTTTTTATTATCATTTGATATTATTATTAGTAATATTAATTATAATAATTACAATAATAATAAAAGACAGTAATAATAAATAATAGTAGCAATAATAATTATTTGTATTAAATGTTATTATTTGGTATTACTATTAGGGGGATTTTTGCTATGAAGGGTAATTTTGTGCTATGGAGGGTAATGGGGGGGGGGGGGGGGGGCGTTGGGGTAGAAGAGAGGATGGGGGGAGGGGGGATTTGTGCTATGAAGGGTAATTGGGGGGATTTGTGCAGGGAGAGAGGATGGAGAGGGGGGGTTGGTAGGAGGGAGGATGAGGGGGAGGGGGGTTGTGCTATGAATGGTAATGGGGGGATCTGATATAGTGATGTCACTAGAAATGATCTTGGGACCACAGTACGGGATTGGATGGTGGCTTTCAACCTTACCTTGCCCTATAAAAGGTCACCTACAGTATCTCACAAAAGTAAGTACACCCCTCACATTTTTGTAAATATTTTATTGTATCTTTTCATGTGACAACACTGAAGAAATGACACTTGGCTACAATGTAAAGTAGTGAGTGTACAGCTTGTATAACAGTGTAAATTTGCTGTCCCCTCAAAATAACTCAACACACAGCCATTAATGTCTAAACCGCTGGCAACAAAAGTCAGTACACCCCTAAGAGAAAATGTCCAAATTGGGCCCAATTAGCCATTTTCCTCCCCCCGGTGTCATGTGACTCGTTAGTGTTACAAGGTCTCAGGTGTGAATGGGGAGCAGGTGTGTTAAATTTGGTGTTATTGCTCTCACTCTCTCATACTGGTCACTGGAAGTACAACATGGCACCTCATGGCAAAGAACTCTCTGAGGATCTGAAATAAAGAATTGTTGCTCTACATAAAGATGGCCTAGGCTATAAGAAGATTGCCAAGACCCTGAAACTGATCTGCAGCACGGTGGCCAAGACCATACAGCGGTATAACAGGACGGGTTCCACTCAGAACAGGCCTCGCCATGGTCCACCAAAGAAGTTGAGGTCACGTGCTCAGCGTCATATCCAGAGGTTGTCTTTGGGAAATAGACGTATGAGTGCTGCCAGCATTGCTGCAGAGGTTGTAGGGGTGGGGGGTCAGCCTGTCAGTGCTCAGACCATACGCCGCACACTGCATCAAATTGGTCTTCGTGTCTGTCGTCCCAGAAGGAAGCCTCTTCTAAAGATGATGCACAAGAAAGTCCACAAACAGTTTGCTGAAGACAAGCAGACTAAGGACATGGATTACTGGAACCATGTCCTGTGGTCTGATGAGACCAAGATAAACGTATTTGGTTCAGATGGTGACAAGCGTGTGTGGGGGCAACCAGGTGAGGAGGACAAAGACAAGTGTGTCTTGTCTACAGTCAAGCATGGTGGTGGGAGTGTCATGGTCTGGGGCTGTATGAGTGCTGCCGGCACCGGGGGCTACAGTTCATTGAGGGAACCATGAATGCCAACATGTACTGTGACCTACTGAAGCAGAGCATGATCCCCTCCCTTCAGAGACTGGACCGCAGGGCAGTATTCCAACATGATAACCACCCCAAACACACCCCCAAGACAACCACTGCCTTGCTAAAGAAGCTGAGGGTAAAGGTGATGGACTGGCCAAGCATGTATCCAGACCTAAACCCTATTGATCATCTGTGGGACATCCTCAAACGGAAGGTGGAGGAGCGCAAGGTCTCTAACATCCACCAGCTCTGTGATGTCATCATAGGGGAGGGAAGAGGACTCCAGTGACAACCTGTGAAGCTCTGGTGACCTCCATGCCCAAGAGGGTTAAGGCAGTGCTGGAAAATAATGGAGGCCACACAAAATATTGACACTTTGGGCCCAATTTGGAGATTTTCACTTAGGGGTGTACTGACTTTTGTTGCCAGCGGTTTAGACATTATTGGCTGTGTGTTGAGTTATTTTGAGAGGACAGCAAATTTACACTGTTATACAAGCTGTACACTCACTACTTTACATTGTAGACAAGTGTCATTTGTTCAGTGTTGTCACATGAAAAGATAGAAGAAAAGATTTACACAAATGTCACTGAGGGGTGTACTTACTTTTGTGAGATACTGTATATACACAGAAAATGGCGGCTAAATATCACCCAATGTGGGATGGGTGGTTAGACCTTCGTGGCTTCTACCTACACGGAGGAAGGACCAGCAACCTCCTGAGTGATGTCTATATGTATAGGTGACCCTCTATACTGCACATTATTGTGTATTTCACTTTTATCTCTATCATTTGTACCCAGCGGCACGCAGGTCACTATATTATTGTCATTTTTCCAAAGATAACTTCGGAGAGGATTTTCAATGTTGGGTGACCCTTCGATGCTCCCATTCATCTGTAACATTATGTACCGGAGTCTATTGTATTCCTCCTAATCTCTGTATACCCAATAAAGAGTTTGTTTGTTTAAAAAAAAAAAGAAATGAGTTTGGTTCGCACCGTGTGCCCATTATAGTAATATTAATAATAATAATAAATAATAGTAGCAATAATAATTACTTTTATAACATTGTACTATTTGATATTACTATTAGGGGGATTTCTGCTATGAAGTGTTATGGGGAGAGAGGATGGGGGGGAGGGGAGATTTGTGCTAGGAGAGAATATTGGGGGAGGGGGGATGTGTGCTAGGAGAGAAGATGAAGAGAGAGGGGGGATTTGTGCTATAAACTGTTATGGGGGAGAGAGGATTGGGGGAGGGGAGATTTGTGCTATGAATGGTAATTGGGGGATTTGTGAAACGAGAGAATATGGGAGGAGGGGGATTTGTGCTAGGAGAGGGGATGAGGGGAGGGGGATTTGTGCTATGAAGGGTAATGGGGGGGGGATTTGTGCTAGAAGAGGGGATGAGGGGGAGGGGGATTTGTGCTATGAAGGGTAATGGGGGGGATTTGTGCTAGCAGAGGGGATGAGGGGAGGGGGATTTGTGCTATGAAGGGTAATGGGGGGGGGGGATTTGTGCTAGGAGAGGGGATAAGGGGGAGGGGATTTGTGCTATGAAGGGTAATGGGGGGGATTTGTGCTAGCAGAGGGGATGAGGGGAGGGGGATTTGTGCTAGGAGAGGGGATGAGGGGGAGGGGGATTTGTGCTATGAAGGGTAATGGGGGGGATTTGTGCTAGCAGAGGGGATGAGGGGAGGGGGATTTGTGCTATGAAGGGTAATGGGGGGGGGGATTTGTGCTAGGAGAGGGGATAAGGGGGAGGGGATTTGTGCTATGAAGGGTAATGGGGGGGGGATTTGTGCTAGGAGAGGGGATGAGGGGGAGGGGGATTTGTGCTATGAAGGGTAATGGGGGGGATTTGTGCTAGCAGAGGGGATGAGGGGGAGGGGGATTTGTGCTATGAAGGGTAATGGGGGGGGGGGGATTTGTGCTAGGAGAGGGGATAAGGGGGAGGGGATTTGTGCTATTAATAGTAATGGGGGGGGGGGATTTGTGCTAGGAGAGGGGATGAGGGGGAGGGGGATTTGTGCTATGAAGGGTAATGGGGGGGGGAATTCGTGCTAGGAGAGGGGATGAGGGGAGGGGGATTTGTGCTATGAAGGGTAATGGGGGGGGGGGATTTGTGCTAGGAGAGGGGATGAGGGGAGGGGGATTTGTGCTATTAAGAGTAATGGGGGGGGGGGGATTTGTGCTAGGAGTGGGGATGAGGGGAGGGGGATTTGTGCTATTAAGAGTAATGGAGGGGGGGATTTGTGCTAGGAGAGGGGATGAGGGGAGGGGGGATTTGCACTATAAAGGGTAATGGGGGGGGGATTTGTGCTAGGAGAGGGGATGAGGGGGAGGGGGATTTGTGCTATTAAGAGTAATGGGGGGGGGATTTGTGCTAGGAGAGGGGATGAGGGGGAGGGGGATTTGTGCTATGAAGGGTAATGGGGGGGGGGGATTCGTGCTAGGAGAGGGGATGAGGGGGAGGGGGATTTGTGCTATGAAGGGTAATGGGGGGGGGGGATTTGTGCTATTAAGAGTAATGGGGGGGGGATTTGTGCTAGGAGTGGGGATGAGGGGAGGGGGATTTGTGCTATTAAGAGTAATGGGGGGGGGGGGGATGTGCTAGGAGAGGGGATGAGGGGAGGGGGATTTGCACTATAAAGGGTAATGGGGGGGGATTTGTGCTAGGAGAGGGGATGAGGGGAGGGGGATTAGTGCTATTAATAGTAATGGGGGGGGGATTTGTGCTAGGAGAGGGGATGAGGGGGAGGGGGATTTGTGCTATGAAGGGTAATGGGGGGGGTTTGTGCTAGGAGAGGGGATGAGGGGAGGGGGATTTGCACTATAAAGGGTAATGGGGGGGATTTGTGCTAGGAGAGG
>JBBGZY010003737.1:0-66604 GCA_037952925.1 Lithobates clamitans
GAGGGGGGGTGATGGATGATGGGGGGGTGATATTGGGGGGGGGGGGGGTTTCCTGTATATCTGGTGACCCCCTCATCTTCTCCCCATCCCCCTCCTCACTATCACTGACACGTGGTGGGCGGAGTCTGTGGGGCGGGCCGCGGGGAATGCTGGGAGATGTAGTTCTCGGAGCGCCAATGGTTGCAGACCGGAGAATGACCCCCCCGGGACGGCGGTGTGAGGGGGAGGAGCCTCGCTGTCTGTACCTGTCCGTGTGTGAGCACCGATCACCGCTCCGATCTCCCGCCACTTCCGGTAAGGATCCCGAGCAGGACACACCCCCCACCACGTGATCACCCGGCTCACCGCACCACGTGACTCCCCCAGGAGGGGGCGGAGCCAGCTGTTTGTGATCATCAATAATATAGAAATCTTATTATTATGTTTTATTTTATGATTATTATTTCCGGTATTATTAGTAACAGAAATATCTTTATTTATTTATTATTATTTCTTGTTTTAGTATTTTTTAAATTGGAATCTAATTGTAATTAATATTATTTGTATTTATTTCTTATATTATTATTATTTTTGTCTGGGTGAGAAGGAAGAAGCGCTGCACTACAAATAAAATACAATTGTGAGAGGGGGAGGGGAGGGGGAGGAGCCAGATACATTTTTTGGGGTGACGTTCCCCTTTAATTTCCGGGGACCCAATACAGAGAAGTGTATATAGAAAGGGTAAAAGTTCCAGACACAAAAATCTTCATCAATGACGGATTATTCCTAAATATCAGGAAGGACAGACGTCGGACTCTGAGGACAAAATGCCGCCATAAATCCGGATATTACCTTGTAACAAATAAGGAGTGACATCACACTGGGCTGTGGGAGGGGCACAACAGGCTCCACCCACTACAATCTGCCTGCAGAGAAAACTACAGGAGTGGGTGGAGACAAGACCCATCCCCCTATACAAGGAGGGAGAAGAGAGCTGTGGGAGGGGCCCACTCCAGGAGGGGGCGGAGACCAGACCACACACCCTGTACAAGGAGAGAGATCAGCAGTGGGCGGTCTTTATTACAGGAAGTCTCACATTGGATGACGGCTCAGATCTGGGAGAAGATTCCGGAAGAAGTCACATGACCGATGGATTTATTACCCCGGAGTTCCACTTTAAGGAAAAACACATTTCATCCAATCAGTGGATGGAGGGATGAGGAGTACAGGAAGAGGATATGAAGACTAACAATGTATCCGACTCCTTCCTCCCCCGCATCTGGGGGAGGGGCGCTCCAAACGATCGTCTCCCCTGCAGATTGTGTAAGTTTTGCCCCCTTACATAGAAAATGAAGGGTCTATAATTTTTATCATAGGTGTATTTTATATGATAGAGACAGAATATCAACCAAAAATCCAGAAAAATCACAAATGTTATAAATGGAGTTCTGTGAGTAAAATAAGTATTTGATCCCCTTCATATAAAACATGACTTAGTAGTTGGTGGAGAAACCCTTGTTGGTGATCACAGAGGTCAGACGTTTCTTGTAGGTGGTGATCAGTTTCCACACATCTCAGGAGGGATTTTCTCTTCTTTACAGATCTTCTCTAAATCCTGAAGGTTTCTTGGCCACTCGAAGTTTCAGCTCCTCCATACATTTTCTATAGATCACCACCTACAAGAAACGTCTGACCTCTGTGATCGACAACAACTATATATACAGACCCCCATCCTATATATACAGACCCCCCCATCCTATATATACAGACCCCCCCATCCTCTATACAGACCCCCCATCCTATATATACAGACCCCCCCCCATCCTATATATACAGACCCCCATCCTATATATACAGACCCCCCCCCATCCTATATATACAGACCCCCATCCTATATATACAGACCCCCCATCCTATATATACAGACCCCATCCTCTATATACAGACCCCCATCCTATATATACAGACCCCCCATCCTATATATACAGCCCCCCCATCCTCTATACAGACCCCCCCATCCTATATATACAGACCCCCCATCCTCTATACAGACCCCCCCATCCTATATATACAGACCCCCCCATCCTATATATACAGACCCCCCATCCTCTATACAGACCCCCCATCCTATATATACAGACCCCCCCATCCTATATATACAGACCCCCTCATCCTCTATACAGACCCCCCCATCCTATATATACAGACCCCCCCTATCCTATATATACAGACCCCCCATCCTATATATACAGACCCCCCCATCCTCTATACAGACCCCCCATCCTATATATACAGACCCCCCATCCTATATATACAGACCCCCCCATCCTATATATACAGACCCCCCATCCTATATATACAGAACCCCCATCCTATATATACAGACCCCCCCATCCTATAAATACAGACCCCCCATCCTATATATACAGACCCCCCATCCTATATATACAGACCCCATCCTATATATACAGACCCCCCTCATCCTATATATACAGACCCCCTCATCCTCTATACAGACCCCCATCCTATATATACAGACCCCCCATCCTATATATACAGACCCCCATCCTATATATACAGACCCCCCATCCTATATATACAGACCCCCATCCTATAAATACAGACCCCCATCCTATATATACAGACCCCCCATCCTATATATACAGACCCCCCCATCCTATATATACAGACCCCCATCCTATATATACAGACCCCCCTCATCCTATATATACAGACCCCCCCCCCCCATCCTATATATACAGACCCCCCATCCTATATATACAGACCCCCCATCCTATATATACAGACCCCCCCATCCTCTATACAGACCCCCATCCTATATATACAGACCCCCCCATCCTATATATACAGACCCCCATCCTATATATACAGACCCCCCCATCCTATATATACAGACCCCCATCCTATAAATACAGACCCCCCATCCTCTATACAGACCCCCCATCCTATATATACAGACCCCCCCATCCTATATATACAGACCCCCCCATCCTATATATACAGACCCCCATCCTATAAATACAGACCCCCCCTTCCTATATATACAGACCCCCCATCCTATATATACAGACCCCCCATCCTATATATACAGACCCCCCCATCCTCTATACAGACCCCCATCCTATATATACAGACCCCCCTCATCCTATATATACAGACCCCCCATCCTATATATACAGACCCCCCCATCCTATATATACAGACCCCCCTCATCCTATATATACAGACCCCCATCCTATATATACAGAACCCCCCTGTCTATATATACAGACCCCCTCATCCTATATATACAGACCCCACATCCTATATATACAGACCCCCCCATCCTATATATACAGACCCCCCATCCTATATATACAGACCCCCCCATCCTATATATACAGACCCCCCATCCT
This sequence comes from Lithobates clamitans, assembly GCA_037952925.1. Classification (NCBI taxonomy): domain Eukaryota; kingdom Metazoa; phylum Chordata; class Amphibia; order Anura; family Ranidae; genus Lithobates; species Lithobates clamitans. The sequence continues at coordinate 3,396 of JBBGZY010003737.1, forward strand.
ATATATACAGACCCCCCCATCCTATATATACAGACCCCCCATCCTATATATACAGACCCCCCATCCTATATATACAGACCCCCCATCCTATATATACAGACCCCCATCCTATATATACAGACCCCCTCATCCTATATATACAGACCCCCTCATCCTCTATACAGACCCCCCATCCTATATATACAGACCCCCATCCTATATATACAGACCCCCCCATCCTATATATACAGACCCCCATCCTATATATACAGAACCCCCTGTCTATATATACAGACCCCCATCCTATATATACAGAACCCCCTGTCTATATATACAGACCCCCATCCTATATATACAGACCCCCCCATCCTATCTATACAGACCCCCCATCCTATATATACAGACCCCCCCATCCTATATATACAGAACCCCCCTGTCTATATATACAGACCCCATCCTATATATACAGACGCCCTCATCCTATTAATACGAACCCCCCCCCATCCTATATATATACAGACCCCCCCATCCTATATATACAGAACCCTCCTGTCTATATATACAGACCCCCATCCTATATATACAGACCCCCCCATCCTATATATACAGACCCCCCCATCCTATATATACAGAACCCCCCTGTCTATATATACAGACCCCCATCCTATATATACAGACCCCCCCATCCTATATATACAGAACCCCCCTGTCTATATATACAGACCCCCATCCTATATATACAGACGCCCTCATCCTATTAATACGAACCCCCCCATCCTATATATATACAGACCCCCATCCTATATATACAGACCCCCCCATCCTATATATACAGACGCCCTCATCCTATATATACGAACCCCCCCATCCTATATATATATACAGACCCCCCCCATCCTATATATACAGAACCCCCCTGTCTATATATACAGACCCCCCCCATCCTATATATACAGACCCCCATCCTATATATACAGACGCCCTCATCCTATATATACGAACCCCCCCATCCTATATATACAGACCCCCCCCCATCCTATATATACAGAACCCCCTGTCTATATATACAGACCCCCCCATCCTATATATACAGAACCCCCATCCTATATATATATATACAAACCTCCCCATCCTATATATACAGACCCCCATCCTATATATACAGACCCCCCATCCTATATATACAGACCCCCCCATCCTATATATACAGACCCCCCCATCCTTTATATACAGACCCCCCCATCCTATATATACAGACCCCCCCATCCTATATATACAGACCCCCATCCTATATACACATACCCCCCCATCCTCTATACAGACCCCCCCATCCTATATATACAGACCCCCATCCTATATATACAGACCCCCCCATCCTATATACAGACCCCCCATCCTATATATACAGACCCCCCATCCTATATATACAGACCCCCATCCTATATATACAGACCCCCATCCTATATATACAGACCCCCCATCCTATATATACAGACCCCCATCCTATATATATAGACCCCCATCCTATATATACAGACCCCCATCCTTTATATACAGACCCCCCATCCTATATATACAGCCCCCCATCCTCTATATACAGACCCCCCCATCCTATATATACAGACCCCCCATCCTTTATATACAGACCCCCCCATCCTCTATACAGACCCCCCATCCTATATATACAGACCCCCCATCCTATATATATATACAAACCTCCCCATCCTATATATACAGGCCCCCATCCTATATATACAGACCCCCCATCCTATATATATACAGACCCTCATCCTATATATACAGACCCCCATCCTATATATACAGACCCCCCCATCCTATATATATACAGACCCCCATCCTATATATACAGACCCCCATCCTATATATACAGACCCCCCATCCTATATATACAGACCCCCCATCCTATATATACAGACCCCCCATCCTATATATATATACAGACCCCCATCCTATATATATAGACCCCCATCCTATATATACAGACCCCCCATCCTATATATATACAGACCCCCATCCTATATATACAGACCCCCATCCTATATATACAGACCCCCCATCCTATATATACAGACCCCCATCCTATATATACAGACCCCCCATCCTATATATATACAGACCCCCATCCTATATATACAGACCCCCATCCTATATATACAGACCCCATCCTATATATACAGACCCCCCATCCTATATATATACATACAGACCCCCATCCTATATATACAGACCCCCATCCTATATATACAGACCCCCATCCTATATATACAGACCCCCCATCCTATATATATACAGACCCCCATCCTATATATACAGACCCCCATCCTATATATACAGACCCCCATCCTATATATACAGACCCCCATCCTATATATACAGACCCGCCATCCTATATATATACAGACCCCCATCCTATATATACAGACCCCATCCTATATATACAGACCCCCATCCTATATATACAGACCCCCATCCTATATATATACAGACCCCCATCCTATATATACAGACCCCCATCCTATATATACAGACCCCCATCCTATATATACAGACCCCCCATCCTATATATATACAGACCCCCATCCTATATATACAGACCCCCATCCTATATATACAGACCCCCATCCTATATATACAGACCCCCCATCCTATATATACAGACCCCCATCCTATATATACAGACACCCCATCCTATATATATACAGACCCCCATCCTATATATACAGACCCCCATCCTATATATACAGACCCCCCATCCTATATATATACAGACCCCCATCCTATATATACAGACCCCCATCCTATATATACAGACCCCCCATCCTATATATACAGACCCCCCATCCTATATATACAGACCCCCCATCCTATATATACAGACCCCCCCATCCTATATATACAGACCCCCCATCCTATATATACAGACGATTTCAGACCTTCCATTCCATGTCATTGGTGACTTTATATACAGACCCCCCATCCTATATATATATATATACAAACCTCCCCATCCTATATATATAGACCCCCATCCTATATATATATACAGACCCCCATCCTATATATACAGACCCCCCATCCTATATATACAGATCCCCATCCTATATATACAGACCCCCCATCCTATATATACAGACCCCCCCATCCTATATATACAGACCCCCCATCCTATATATATACAGACCCCCATCCTATATATACAGACCCCCATCCTATATATACAGACCCCCCATCCTATATATACAGCCCCCCCATCCTGTATATACAGACCCCCATCCTATATATACAGACCCCCTCATCCTATATATACAGACCCCCATCCTATATATACAGACGATTTTAGACCTTCCATTCCATGTCATTGGTGACTTTATATACAGACCCCCCCATCCTCTATACAGGATGGGGGGTCTGTATATATAGGATGGGGGTCTGTATATATATAGGATGGGGAGGTCTGTATATAAAGGATGGGGGGTATGTATAGAGGATGGAGGGTTTGTATATATATATATATAGGATGGGGAGGTCTGTATATAAAGGATGGGGAGGTTTGTATATATATATAGGATGGGGGGGTCTGTATATATAGGATGGGGGGTCTGTATAGAGGATGGGGGGGTCTGTATATAAAGGATGGGGGGTCTGTATATATATACAGACCCCCATCCTATATATATATATATATATATATATATATATATATTATATATATATATATATATATATATATATATACAGACCCGCCCATCTTATATATATACAGACCCCCATCCTATATATACAGACCCCCCCATCCTCCATACAGACCCCCCATCCTTTATATACAGACCTCCCCATCCTATATATACAGACCCCCATCCTATATATATATATATATATATATACAAACCTCCCCATCCTATATATACAGACCCCCCATCCTATATATACAGACCCCCCATCCTATATATACAGACCCCCTCATCCTATATATACAGACCCCCATCCTATACATATATATAGACCCCCCATCCTATATATATAGACACCGCCATCCTATATATATATACAGACCCCCCCATCCTATATATACAGACCCCCATCCTATATATACAGACCCCCCATCCTATATATACAGTCCCCCATCCTATATATACAGACCCCCCCATCCTATATATACAGACCCCCATCCTATATATACAGACCCCATCCTATATATACAGACCCCCCTCATCCTATATATACAGACCCCCATCCTATATATATATACAGACCCCCATCCTATATATATATATATATATATATATACAAACCTCCCCATCCTATATATACAGACCCCCATCCTATATATACAGACCCCCCCATCCTATATATACAGACCCCCCTCATCCTATATATACAGACCCCCTCATCCTCTATACAGACCCCCATCCTATATATATATACAGACCCCCATCCTATATATACAGACCCCCCTCATCCTCTATACAGACCCCCCCCATCCTATATATACAGAACCCCCCTGTCTATATATACAGACCCCCCCATCCTATATATACAGAACCCCCTGTCTATATATACAGACGCCCTCATCCTATATATATACAGACCCCCCATCCTATATATATACAGACCCCCCCATCCTATATATACAGACCCCCCATCCTATATATACAGACCCCCCCATCCTCTATACAGACCCCCCATCCTATATATACAGAACCCCCCTGTCTATATATACAGACCCCCCATCCTATATATACAGACCCCTCATCCTCTATACAGACCCCCCATCCTATATATATGGAGCCCCCCATTCTAGATCCCGTCCCATGTGATAAATGTGACAGGAGATCCCGTTCCGTGTGATATATGTGACAGGAGATCCCATCCCGTGTGATATATGTGACAGGAGATCCCGTCCCGTGTGATATATGTGACAGGAGATCCCGTCCCGTGTGATATATGTGACAGGAGATCCCATCCCGTGTGATATATGTGACAGGAGATCAGGTCCCGTGTGATATATTTGACAGGAGATCCCATCCCGTGTGATATATGTGACAGGAGATCCCATCCCGTGTGATATATGTGACAGGAGATCCCATCCCGTGTGATATATGTGACAGGAGATCCCATCCCGTGTGATATATGTGACAGGAGATCCCATCCCGTGTGATATATGTGACAGGAGATCCCGTCCCGTGTGATATATGTGACAGGAGATCCCGTCCCGTGTGATATATGTGACAGGAGATCCCATCCCGTGTGATATATGTGACAGGAGATCCCGTCCCGTGTGATATATGTGACAGGAGATCCCGTCCCGTGTGATATATGTGACAGGAGATCCCGTCCCGTGTGATATATGTGACAGGAGATCCCATCCCGTGTGATATATGTGACAGAGATCACAAAAAAAGTTTAACTTACAAAAAAACAAAAAAAAAACCAAACATATAAAAAAAAATGTAAAGCCCCCAGACACATTCCTCTACATATATATATACAGTATGTGTGTCACAATATCAGTGAGATTCAGATCCCTATGGGGGAGATTTACTAAGACTGGAGGCAGAACTGCATGGGAGCCAATCAGCTTCTTCAATGAGGGTTTCACAACAAAACCTGGAAGCTGATTGGCTGCTGTGCAGAGCTGCTCCCTATTCTGTACCCTCCAGTGTTAGTAAATCTCCCCCAATGTATTATGGGACGTCGTCCGTGTGATCCCCCCCCCCCATTGCAGTATCCCGGCAGGGTTGGGGTTAATCTCTGCCAGCTGCCGGGAAGGGCCACAGAGGGGGTTGTCCGGGGACCACCCAGACCGGCCCGGTGTTTGTATATGTTTGTAGATTGTGTGCGGCGTGTTTATGTGTCCGGAGACACAGATGGATTTGTGTACCTTATACCGTATAATTGTACGGATAATTGTGTGCGTATTTACACAACGCGCCCCACATGTGCGCACCGCGTCCTGGGTGGTCAGATCTGTGCATCTTCTTCTGATAAATGGATCTCCGCAGGATCCCCCCCCCAGGATGTCATCCCTACTGAGAGACGGGGGACCCCCCATGTGACAGGACTGTATTTTATATCTATAGCACCAACATATACCGCAGTGCTGTACAGAGATCACTGAGCCAATCACATCAGTCTCTATACAGAGGAGCTTACACTCTAATGTCCCCTCCCCCACAGTCACATCAGTCTCTATACAGAGGAGCTTACACTCTAATGTCCCCTCCCCCCACAGTCACATCAGTCTCTGTACAGAGGAGCTTACACTCTAATGTCACCTCCCCCACAGTCACATCAGTCTCTATACAGAGGAGCTTACACTCTAATGTCCCCTCCCCCCACAGTCACATCAGTCTCTGTACAGAGGAGCTTACACTCTAATGTCCCCTCCCCCCACAGTCACATCAGTCTCTGTACAGAGGAGCTTACACTCTAATGTCCCCTCCCCCCACAGTCACATCAGTCTCTATACAGAGGAGCTTACACTCTAATGTCCCCTCCCCCACAGTCACATCAGTCTCTATACAGAGGAGCTTACACTCTAATGTCCCCTCCCCCCACAGTCACATCAGTCTCTATACAGAGGAGCTTACACTCTAATGTCCCCTCCCCCCCACAGTCACATCAGTCTCTGTACTTACACTCTAATGTCCCCTCCCCCACAGTCACATCAGTCTCTGTACAGAGGAGCTTACACTCTAATGTCCCCTCCCCCACAGTCACACAGTCTCTATACAGAGGAGCTTACACTCTAATGTCCCCTCCCCCCACAGTCACATCAGTCTCTATACAGAGGAGCTTACACTCTAATGTCCCCTCCCCCACAGTCACATCAGTCTCTATACAGAGGAGCTTACACTCTAATGTCCCTCCCCCCACAGTCACATCAGTCTCTGTACAGAGGAGCTTACACTCTAATGTCCCCTCCCCCCACAGTCACATCAGTCTCTGTACAGAGGAGCTTACACTCTAATGTCCCCTCCCCCCACAGTCACATCAGTCTCTATACAGAGGAGCTTACACTCTAATGTCCCCTCCCCCACAGTCACATCAGTCTCTATACAGAGGAGCTTACACTCTAATGTCCCCTCCCCCACAGTCACATCAGTCTCTATACAGAGGAGCTTACACTCTAATGTCCCCTCCCCCCACAGTCACATCAGTCTCTGTACAGAGGAGCTTACACTCTAATGTCCCCTCCCCCACAGTCACATCAGTCTCTGTACAGAGGAGCTTACACTCTAATGTCCCTCCCCCACAGTCACATCAGTCTCTGTACAGAGGAGCTTACACTCTAATGTCCCTCCCCCACAGTCACATCAGTCTCTGTACAGAGGAGCTTACACTCTAATGTCCCCTCCCCCACAGTCACATCAGTCTCTATACAGAGGAGCTTACACTCTAATGTCCCCTCCCCCCCACAGTCACATCAGTCTCTGTACAGAGGAGCTTACACTCTAATGTCCCCTCCCCCCACAGTCACATCAGTCTCTATACAGAGGAGCTTACACTCTAATGTCCCCTCCCCAACAGTCACATCAGTCTCTGTACAGAGGAGCTTACACTCTAATGTCCCTCCCCCCAGTCACATCAGTCTCTGTACAGAGGAGCTTACACTCTAATGTCCCCTCCCCCCACAGTCACATCAGTCTCTGTACAGAGGAGCTTACACTCTAATGTCCCCTCCCCCACAGTCACATCAGTCTCTATACAGAGGAGCTTACACTCTAATGTCCCCTCCCCCCACAGTCACATCAGTCTCTGTACAGAGGAGCTTACACTCTAATGTCCCCTCCCCCCACAGTCACATCAGTCTCTGTACAGAGGAGCTTACACTCTAATGTCCCCTCCCCCCACAGTCACATCAGTCTCTATACAGAGGAGCTTACACTCTAATGTCCCCTCCCCCCACAGTCACATCAGTCTCTATACAGAGGAGCTTACACTCTAATGTCCCCTCCCCCACAGTCACATCAGTCTCTGTACAGAGGAGCTTACACTCTAATGTCCCCTCCCCCCACAGTCACATCAGTCTCTGTACAGAGGAGCTTACACTCTAATGTCCCCTCCCCCCACAGTCACATCAGTCTCTATACAGAGGAGCTTACACTCTAATGTCCCCTCCCCACAGTCACATCAGTCTCTGTACAGAGGAGCTTACACTCTAATGTCCCCTCCCCCACAGTCACATCAGTCTCTGTACAGAGGAGCTTACACTCTAATGTCCCCTCCCCCCACAGTCACATCAGTCTCTATACAGAGGAGCTTACACTCTAATGTCCCCTCCCCACACAGTCACATCAGTCTCTATACAGAGGAGCTTACACTCTAATGTCCCCTCCCCCACAGTCACATCAGTCTCTATACAGAGGAGCTTACACTCTAATGTCCCCTCCCCCACAGTCACATCAGTCTCTATACAGAGGAGCTTACACTCTAATGTCCCCTCCCCCCACAGTCACATCAGTCTCTATACAGAGGAGCTTACACTCTAATGTCCCCTCCCCCCACAGTCACATCAGTCTCTATACAGAGGAGCTTACACTCTAATGTCCCCTCCCCCACAGTCACATCAGTCTCTATACAGAGGAGCTTACACTCTAATGTCCCCTCCCCCCACAGTCACATCAGTCTCTGTACAGAGGAGCTTACACTCTAATGTCCCCTCCCCCCCAGTCACATCAGTCTCTGTACAGAGGAGCTTACACTCTAATGTCCCCTCCCCCACAGTCACATCAGTCTCTGTACAGAGGAGCTTACACTCTAATGTCCCTCCCCCACAGTCACATCAGTCTCTATACAGAGGAGCTTACACTCTAATGTCCCCTCCCCCCACAGTCACATCAGTCTCTATACAGAGGAGCTTACACTCTAATGTCCCCTCCCCCCACAGTCACATCAGTCTCTGTACAGAGGAGCTTACACTCTAATGTCCCCTCCCCCCACAGTCACATCAGTCTCTATACAGAGGAGCTTACACTCTAATGTCCCCTCCCCCACAGTCACATCAGTCTCTGTACAGAGGAGCTTACACTTTAATGTCCCCTCCCCCCACACATCAGTCTCTATACAGAGGAGCTTACACTCTAATGTCCCCTCCCCCCACAGTCACATCAGTCTCTATACAGAGGAGCTTACACTCTAATGTCCCCTCCCCCCACAGTCACATCAGTCTCTATACAGAGGAGCTTACACTCTAATGTCCCCTCCCACAGTCACATCAGTCTCTGTACAGAGGAGCTTACACTCTAATGTCCCCTCCCCCACAGTCACATCAGTCTCTATACAGAGGAGCTTACACTCTAATGTCCCCTCCCCCCACAGTCACATCAGTCTCTATACAGAGGAGCTTACACTCTAATGTCCCCTCCCCCCACAGTCACATCAGTCTCTGTACAGAGGAGCTTACACTCTAATGTCCCCTCCCCCCACAGTCACATCAGTCTCTATACAGAGGAGCTTACACTCTAATGTCCCCTCCCCCACAGTCACATCAGTCTCTATACAGAGGAGCTTACACTCTAATGTCCCCTCCCCCACAGTCACATCAGTCTCTGTACAGAGGAGCTTACACTCTAATGTCCCCTCCCCCACACATCAGTCTCTGTACAGAGGAGCTTACACTCTAATGTCCCCTCCCCCACAGTCACATCAGTCTCTATACAGAGGAGCTTACACTCTAATGTCCCTCCCCTACAGTCACATCAGTCTCTTACAGAGGAGCTTACACTCTAATGTCCCCTCCCCCCACAGTCACATCAGTCTCTGTACAGAGGAGCTTACACTCTAATGTCCCCTCCCCCCACAGTCACATCAGTCTCTATACAGAGGAGCTTACACTCTAATGTCCCCTCCCCCACAGTCACATCAGTCTCTATACAGAGGAGCTTACACTCTAATGTCCCCTCCCCCACAGTCACATCAGTCTCTATACAGAGGAGCTTACACTCTAATGTCCCCCCCCCACAGTCACATCAGTCTCTATACAGAGGAGCTTACACTCTAATGTCCCCTCCCCCACAGTCACATCAGTCTCTATGCAGAGGAGCTTACACTCTAATGTCCCCTCCCCCACAGTCACATCAGTCTCTGTACAGAGGAGCTTACACTCTAATGTCCCCTCCCCACAGTCACATCAGTCTCTATACAGAGGAGCTTACACTCTAATGTCCCCTCCCCCCACACATCAGTCTCTATACAGAGGAGCTTACACTCTAATGTCCCCTCCCCCACAGTCACATCAGTCTCTGTACAGAGGAGCTTACACTCTAATGTCCCCTCCCCCACAGTCACATCAGTCTCTATACAGAGGAGCTTACACTCTAATGTCCCCTCCCCCACACAGTCACATCAGTCTCTATACAGAGGAGCTTACACTCTAATGTCCCCTTCCCCCACAGTCACATCAGTCTCTGTACAGAGGAGCTTACACTCTAATGTCCCCTCCCCCCACAGTCACATCAGTCTCTATACAGAGGAGCTTACACTCTAATGTCCCCCTCCCCCACAGTCACATCAGTCTCTGTACAGAGGAGCTTACACTCTAATGTCCTCTCCCCCCACAGTCACATCAGTCTCTATACAGAGGAGCTTACACTCTAATGTCCCGTCCCCCACAGTCACATCAGTCTCTATACAGAGGAGCTTACACTCTAATGTCCCCTCCCCCACAGTCACATCAGTCTCTATACAGAGGAGCTTACACTCTAATGTCCCCTCCCCCCACAGTCACATCAGTCTCTGTACAGAGGAGCTTACACTCTAATGTCCCCTCCCCCCACAGTCACATCAGTCTCTATACAGAGGAGCTTACACTCTAATGTCCCCTCCCCCACAGTCACATCAGTCTCTATACAGAGGAGCTTACACTCTAATGCCCCCTCCCCCCACAGTCACATCAGTCTCTGTACAGAGGAGCTTACACTCTAATGTCCCGTCCCCCACAGTCACATCAGTCTCTGTACAGAGGAGCTTACACTCTAATGTCCCCTCCCCCCACAGTCACACCAGTCTCTGTACAGAGGAGCTTACACTCTAATGTCCCCTCCCCCCACAGTCACATCAATCTGTATACAGAGGAGCTTACACTCTAATGTCCCCTCCCCCACAGTCACATCAGTCTCTATACAGAGGAGCTTACACTCTAATGTCCCCTCCCCCCACAGTCACATCAATCTGTATACAGAGGAGCTTACACTCTAATGTCCCCTCCCCACAGTCACATCAGTCTCTATACAGAGGAGCTACACTCTAATGTCCCCTCCCCCCACAGTCACATCAGTCTGTATACAGAGGAGCTTACACTCTAATGTCCCCTCCCCCCCACAGTCACATCAGTCTCTGTACAGAGGAGCTTACACTCTAATGTCCCCTCCCCCACAGTCACATCAGTCTCTGTACAGAGGAGCTTACACTCTAATGTCCCTCCCCCCACAGTCACATCAGTCTCTATACAGAGGAGCTTACACTCTAATGTCCCCTCCCCCCCAGTCACATCAGTCTCTATACAGAGGAGCTTACACTCTAATGTCCCCTCCCCCACAGTCACATCAGTCTCTATACAGAGGAGCTTACACTCTAATGTCCCCTCCCCCCACAGTCACATCAGTCTCTGTACAGAGGAGCTTACACTCTAATGTCCCCTCCCCCACAGTCACATCAGTCTCTATACAGAGGAGCTTACACTCTAATGTCCCCTCCCCCCACAGTCACATCAGTCTCTATACAGAGGAGCTTACACTCTAATGTCCCCTCCCCCCACAGTCACATCAGTCTCTGTACAGAGGAGCTTACACTCTAATGTCCCCTCCCCCACAGTCACATCAGTCTCTGTACAGAGGAGCTTACACTCTAATGTCCCCTCCCCCCACAGTCACATCAGTCTCTGTACAGAGGAGCTTACACTCTAATGTCCCCTCCCCCACAGTCACATCAGTCTCTATACAGAGGAGCTTACACTCTAATGTCCCCTCCCCCCACAGTCACATCAGTCTCTGTACAGAGGAGCTTACACTCTAATGTCCCCTCCCCCCCACAGTCACATCAGTCTCTGTACAGAGGAGCTTACACTCTAATGTCCCCTCCCCCCACAGTCACATCAGTCTCTATACAGAGGAGCTTACACTCTAATGTCCCCTCCCCCCCACAGTCACATCAGTCTCTATACAGAGGAGCTTACACTCTAATGTCCCCTCCCCCCACAGTCACATCAGTCTCTATACAGAGGAGCTTACACTCTAATGTCCCCTCCCCCCACAGTCACATCAGTCTCTATACAGAGGAGCTTACACTCTAATGTCCCCTCCCCCACAGTCACATCAGTCTCTATACAGAGGAGCTTACACTCTAATGTCCCCTCCCCCACAGTCACATCAGTCTCTATACAGAGGAGCTTACACTCTAATGTCCCCTCCCCCCACAGTCACATCAGTCTCTATACAGAGGAGCTTACACTCTAATGTCCCCTCCCCCACAGTCACATCAGTCTCTATACAGAGGAGCTTACACTCTAATGTCCCCTCCCCCACAGTCACATCAGTCTCTATACAGAGGAGCTTACACTCTAATGTCCCCTCCCCCCACAGTCACATCAGTCTCTATACAGAGGAGCTTACACTCTAATGTCCTCTCCCCCACAGTCACATCAGTCTCTATACAGAGGAGCTTACACTCTAATGTCCTCTCCCCCCCCAGTCACATCAGTCTCTATACAGAGGAGCTTACACTCTAATGTCCCCTCCCCCCCCAGTCACATCAGTCTCTATACAGAGGAGCTTACACTCTAATGTCCCCTCCCCACAGTCACATCAGTCTCTATACAGAGGAGCTTACACTCTAATGTCCCCTCCCCCACAGTCACATCAGTCTCTATACAGAGGAGCTTACACTCTAATGTCCCCTCCCCCCCAGTCACATCAGTCTCTATACAGAGGAGCTTACACTCTAATGTCCCCTCCCCCACAGTCACATCAGTCTCTATACAGAGGAGCTTACACTCTAATGTCCCCTCCCCCACAGTCACATCAGTCTCTATACAGAGGAGCTTACACTCTAATGTCCCCTCCCCCCACAGTCACATCAGTCTCTATACAGAGGAGCTTACACTCTAATGTCCCCTCCCCCCACAGTCACATCAGTCTCTATACAGAGGAGCTTACACTCTAATGTCCCCTCCCCCACAGTCACATCAGTCTCTATACAGAGGAGCTTACACTCTAATGTCCCCTCCCCCCACAGTCACATCAGTCTCTATACAGAGGAGCTTACACTCTAATGTCCCCTCCCCCCCAGTCACATCAGTCTCTATACAGAGGAGCTTACACTCTAATGTCCCCTCCCCCCACAGTCACATCAATCTGTATACAGAGGAGCTTACACTCTAATGTCCCCTCCCCCCACAGTCACATCAGTCTCTATACAGAGGAGCTTACACTCTAATGTCCCCTCCCCCACAGTCACATCAGTCTCTATACAGAGGAGCTTACACTCTAATGTCCCCTCCCCCCACAGTCACATCAGTCTCTATACAGAGGAGCTTACACTCTAATGTCCCCTCCCCCACAGTCACATCAGTCTCTATACAGAGGAGCTTACACTCTAATGTCCCCTCCCCCACAGTCACATCAGTCTCTATACAGAGGAGCTTACACTCTAATGTCCCCTCCCCCACAGTCACATCAGTCTCTATACAGAGGAGCTTACACTCTAATGTCCCCTCCCCCACAGTCATTCAGTCTCTATACAGAGGAGCTTACACTCTAATGTCCCCTCCCCCACAGTCACATCAGTCTCTGTACAGAGGAGCTTACACTCTAATGTCCCCTCCCCCACAGTCACATCAGTCTCTATACAGAGGAGCTTACACTCTAATGTCCCCTCCCCACAGTCACATCAGTCTCTATACAGAGGAGCTTACACTCTAATGTCCCCTCCCCCACAGTCACATCAGTCTCTATACAGAGGAGCTTACACTCTAATGTCCCCTCCCCCACAGTCACATCAGTCTCTATACAGAGGAGCTTACACTCTAATGTCCCCTCCCCCACAGTCACATCAGTCTCTGTACAGAGGAGCTTACACTCTAATGTCCCCTCCCCCCCCACAGTCACATCAGTCTCTATACAGAGGAGCTTACACTCTAATGTCCCCTCCCCCCACAGTCACATCAGTCTCTATACAGAGGAGCTTACACTCTAATGTCCCCTCCCCACACAGTCACATCAGTCTCTATACAGAGGAGCTTACACTCTAATGTCCCCTCCCCCACAGTCACATCAGTCTCTATACAGAGGAGCTTACACTCTAATGTCCCCTCCCCCACAGTCACATCAGTCTCTATACAGAGGAGCTTACACTCTAATGTCCCCTCCCCCCACAGTCACATCAGTCTCTATACAGAGGAGCTTACACTCTCATGTCCCCTCCCCCACAGTCACATCAGTCTCTGTACAGAGGAACTTACACTCTAATGTCCCCTCCCCCACAGTCACATCAGTCTCTATACAGAGGAGCTTACACTCTAATGTCCCCTCCCCCCCACAGTCACATCAGTCTCTGTACAGAGGAGCTTACACTCTAATGTCCCCTCCCCCACAGTCACATCAGTCTCTATACAGAGGAGCTTACACTCTAATGTCCCCTCCCCCACAGTCACATCAGTCTCTGTACAGAGGAGCTTACACTCTAATGTCCCCTCCCCCACAGTCACATCAGTCTCTATACAGAGGAGCTTACACTCTAATGTCCCCTCCCCCACAGTCACATCAGTCTCTGTACAGAGGAGCTTACACTCTAATGTCCCCTCCCCACAGTCACATCAGTCTCTATACAGAGGAGCTTACACTCTAATGTCCCCTCCCCCCACAGTCACATCAGTCTCTATACAGAGGAGCTTACACTCTAATGTCCCCTCCCCCACAGTCACATCAGTCTCTATACAGAGGAGCTTACACTCTAATGTCCCCTCCCCCACACATCAGTCTCTATACAGAGGAGCTTACACTCTAATGTCCCCTCCCCCACAGTCACATCAGTCTCTGTACAGAGGAGCTTACACTCTAATGTCCCCTCCCCCCACAGTCATATCAGTCTCTATACAGAGGAGCTTACACTCTAATGTCCCCTCCCCCCACACATCAGTCTCTATACAGAGGAGCTTACACTCTAATGTCCCCTCCCCCCACACATCAGTCTCTATACAGAGGAGCTTACACTCTAATGTCCCCTCCCCCACAGTCACATCAGTCTCTATACAGAGGAGCTTACACTCTAATGTCCCCTCCCCCCACACATCAGTCTCTATACAGAGGAGCTTACACTCTAATGTCCCCTCCCCCACAGTCACATCAGTCTCTGTACAGAGGAGCTTACACTCTAATGTCCCCTCCCCCACAGTCACATCAGTCTCTATACAGAGGAGCTTACACTCTAATGTCCCCTCCCCCACAGTCACATCAGTCTCTATACAGAGGAGCTTACACTCTAATGTCCCCTCCCCCCCACAGTCACATCAGTCTCTATACAGAGGAGCTTACACTCTAATGTCCCTCCCCCACAGTCACATCAGTCTCTATACAGAGGAGCTTACACTCTAATGTCCCCTCCCCCCCACAGTCACATCAGTCTCTGTACAGAGGAGCTTACACTCTAATGTCACCTCTCCCACAGTCACAGTCTCTATACAGAGGAGCTTACACTCTAATGTCCCCTCCCCCACAGTCACACATCAGTCTCTGTACAGAGGAGCTTACACTCTAATGTCCCCTCCCCCACAGTCACATCAGTCTCTATACAGAGGAGCTTACACTCTAATGTCCCCTCCCCCACAGTCACATCAGTCTCTATACAGAGGAGCTTACACTCTAATGTCCCCTCCCCCACAGTCACATCAGTCTCTGTACAGAGGAGCTTACACTCTAATGTCCCCTCCCCCCACAGTCACATCAGTCTCTATACAGAGGAGCTTACACTCTAATGTCCCCTCCCCCACAGTCACATCAGTCTCTATACAGAGGAGCTTACACTCTAATGTCCCCTCCCCCACAGTCACATCAGTCTCTGTACAGAGGAGCTTACACTCTAATGTCCCCTCCCCCCCACAGTCACATCAGTCTCTATACAGAGGAGCTTACACTCTAATGTCCCCTCCCCCACAGTCACATCAGTCTCTATACAGAGGAGCTTACACTCTAATGTCCCCTCCCCCACAGTCACATCAGTCTCTGTACAGAGGAGCTTACACTCTAATGTCCCCTCCCCCCACAGTCACATCAGTCTCTATACAGAGGAGCTTACACTCTAATGTCCCCTCCCCCCACAGTCACATCAGTCTCTGTACAGAGGAGCTTACACTCTAATGTCCCCTCCCCCCACAGTCACATCAGTCTCTATACAGAGGAGCTTACACTCTAATGTCCCCTCCCCCCACAGTCACATCAGTCTCTATACAGAGGAGCTTACACTCTAATGTCCCCTCCCCACAGTCACATCAGTCTCTGTACAGAGGAGCTTACACTCTAATGTCCCCTCCCCCACAGTCACATCAGTCTCTGTACAGAGGAGCTTACACTCTAATGTCCCCTCCCCCCACAGTCACATCAGTCTCTATACAGAGGAGCTTACACTCTAATGTCCCCTCCCCCCACAGTCACATCAGTCTCTATACAGAGGAGCTTACACTCTAATTTCCCCTCCCCCCACAGTCACATCAGTCTCTGTACAGAGGAGCTTACACTCTAATGTCCCCTCCCCCCACAGTCACATCAGTCTCTATACAGAGGAGCTTACACTCTAATTTCCCCTCCCCCCACAGTCACATCAGTCTCTGTACAGAGGAGCTTACACTCTAATGTCCCCTCCCCCCACAGTCACACAGTTGGGGGTCTAGTACAGCGGTATCAGGAGGGGATTGGGGGACATGATGCGTTGGGTGTGACGTCACTTCCGGGTGATTCCCGTATTTCTTTATAAGAAGGACTTGTCAGCGGTTATCACATGGGGGGGAGGGGATTGTTATCCCGCTTTTGATAGCAATAAAGTTAGATGTAAAAAAAATAAAGTACAACAAAATTAATAATAATAGTAATAAAAGAAATAAAAATATAGAAAACAACTAGCGCCCGTGTGCACAGCGCAGAGTATTTAGGAATAAATGGCGGCACACATGCGAGGAATCGCCATGAACATCGCAGTGAGAGCGATAATTCCGCGGCCGCCATTTATGGTGAACTGGAAAGTGATAATAAAATCTTCAGTGAGAATTCTGGTCGGTTCTGCGGGTCGGACATGTTTGGTATCAATGAACTCGACACACAAACTCACCTATAATATCGTATATTTGTTACAATTCATTCTTCAGTTTTTGTGTGTTTTATCTCCGAAAATTAGATAAACAGTCGCACAAATATCGCACAATATAAAAAAAGGAAACTTACCGCCGTTTTCTTCTCCGGGGTCTCTGCTTTCAGACATCATCATTGTTGGGGGGAGGGGGAGGAGAAGGGGGAGGGGGAGGAGAAGGGGGAGGGGGAGGGGGAGGAGAGGGGGAGGAGAAGGGGGAGGGGGAGGAGGAGGGGGAGGAGGGGGGGAGGAGAAGGGGAGGGGGAGGAGGAGGGGGAGGGGAGGAGAAGGGGGAGGAGAAGGGGGAGAGGGGGAGGGGGAGGGGGAGGGGACTCTTCCTGATGGGGGGTCTAATATATTTATAGTTTTTGCAATTTTACGTGGTGGAAGATTATTCTGGAATTGTTGGATGATTTTTAGACGCAGCTCCTCCCAGATTGGTGAACCTCCTCCCACCTTCTCAGACACTCCGACTCTCTAAGATGCTCTTTTTATACCCAATCATGTGACTGACCTGCTGCAAACCGAATCCCCTCCATTCTATCCAAAACTAAAAATACATTTTATCTTTAGTTACAAAAAAAATGTCCGTGAATTCCAAGTCTTTAAAGAGTAACTCCACTTCTTTTGAGAAAAACCCCTCCCCCCTCGGGGTGATCTCTGTACATTGCAGGGAATAAACCCCTCCCCCTCTGGGTGATCTCTGTACATTGCAGGGAATAAACCCCTCCCCCTCTGGGTAATCTCTGTACATTGCGGGGAATAAACCCCTCCCCCTCGGGGTGATCTCTGTACACTGCAGGGAATAAACCCCTCCCCCCTCTGGGTGATCTCTGTACATTGCGGGGAATAAACCCCTCCCCCCTCGGGGTGATCTCTGTACATTGCAGGTAATAAACCCCTCCCCCTCTGGGTGATCTCTGTACATTGCAGGGAATAAACCCCTCCCCCTCTGGGTGATCTCTGTACATTGCAGGGAATAAACCCCTCCCCCCTCGGGGTGATCTCTGTACATTGCGGGGAATAAACCCCTCCCCCCTCTGGGTGATCTCTGTACATTGCAGGGAATAAACCCCTCCCACCTCTGGGTGATCTCTGTACATTGCGGGGAATAAACCCCTCCCCCCTCTGGGTGATCTCTGTACATTGCAGGGAATAAACCCCTCCCCCCTCTGGGTGATCTCTGTACACTGCAGGGAATAAACCCCTCCCCCTCTGGGTGATCTCTGTACATTGCAGGGAATAAACCCCTCCCCCCTCTGGGTGATGTCTGTACACTGCAGGGAATAAACCCCTCCCCCCTCTGGGTGATCTCTGTACATTGCGGGGAATAAACCCCTCCCCCCTCTGGGTGATCTCCGTACATTGCAGGGAATAAACCCCTCCCCCCTCTGGGTGATCTCTGTACACTGCAGGGAATAAACCCCTCCCCCCTCGGGGTGATCTCTGTACATTGCAGGGAATAAACCCCTCCCCCTCTGGGTGATCTCTGTACATTGCAGGGAATAAACCCCTCCCCCCTCGGGGTGATCTCTGTACATTGCAGGGAATAAACCCCTCCCCCCTCTGGGTGATCTCTGTACATTGCAGGGAATAAACCCCTCCCCCTCTGGGTGATCTCTGTACATTGCAGGGAATAAACCCCTCCCCCTCGGGGTGATCTCTGTACATTGCAGGGAATAAACCCCTCCCCCTCGGGGTGATCTCTGTACATTACAGGGAATAAACCCCTCCCCCTCGGGGTGATCTCTGTACATTACAGGGAATAAACCCCTCCCCCTCTGGGTGATCTCTGTACATTGCAGGGAATAAACCCCTCCCCCTCGGGGTGATCTCTGTACATTACAGGGAATAAACCCCTCCCCCCTCTGGGTGATCTCTGTACATTACAGGGAATAAACCCCTCCCCCTCGGGGTGATCTCTGTACATTACAGGGAATAAACCCCTCCCCCCTCGGGGGTGATCTCTGTACATTGCGGGGAATAAACCCCTCCCCCCTCTGGGTGATCTCTGTACATTGCAGGGAATAAACCCCTCCCCCTCTGGGTGATCTCTGTACATTGCGGGGAATAAGCCCCTCCCCCTCTGGGTGATCTTATTTGTGTTGCAGGGGATGCCCAAAAACCTGACTTGTATCTTAGTGCAGACGTCTGGGAAAATCATTCAGCCAATCACACAAGGAGGAAATGAGATTGGGGGCGGTCCTTCTACTATCTGTGTACAGAGCGCCTCCAGGCGGCCATATTGTATTTTACAGAAAATGAAAGGACATTTAATCACATTGAAGATTTGACATTTGTAGCGATTATATACAATGTACTATTTGTTATTATTTGTTATTTCCCACACAAGTGGATTTACCCTTCAAAGTATTTCTAAAGCTACATTGTTTCTCATTTTGGATGATGTCGGATTCGGGTATTTTACCCCCTGTCAGGTTTTTATTTCTGTCCCCTTGAGGAGATTTCCCTTCACTTCCTGTCTTGTAGAGCCAACAGGAAGTGAGGGAATCCCTGTGGTGTCCCCGTTGGAAGAATTCCCCTCCATTCCTGTTCTGGTGACAATTGGGATTTCCTTCACTTTCTTCTCAATGACAATAAAATAGGCGCCTCTTTCACACTCCCCTCTGAAAAGTGATCCATGCCGGTTGCTCTTTAGAGGTGTTGTATATGTGATGTATATTGTGTAATATATAACACTCCATGGAAAGAGATCGTTCTGTGAAGAGGAAGAGGAATGGAATCCGACGATTTCCTGAATGTTTTTTTAGGGATTATAAATGGGAAATTTCTTATCTGACCACCAGATGGCGCTGCGGATCTTCTGCACCCCCCTCCCCCCTCCCCCCCCCCCCAATACAAATCACCGATCAATACAAATCACCGATCAATACAAATCACCGATCAATACATTGGGGGCCAATGAATTATTTTGACATAAATGGAGAGATAAAGTTGGGGGGGGGGTGCAGATGGTTGGAATTAGCCCCGCCCCTCCCCCTCAGGATTGTGCAGAATAAATAAATCTCCGGCTTGTTTATCACTCGATTATTTACAAGTCACTAATTACATCGCACAGCGGGGGAGGGGAGGGGGGCGGTAATATGGAAAACATTGAGGAGCAACGGAGCATGAGAGAGGCCAGATAAAGAGGAACTCCAACCACAAATAACACATACAGTGCCAGGAAAAAGTATTCATACCCTAGAAGTTTCCCACATTTTGTTACAACCAAAACCATAAATGTATTTTATTGGGATTTTATGTGATGGACCAACACAAAGTATCACATAATTGTGAAGTGGAAGGAAAATGATAAATGATACAAATAAATATGTGAAAAGTAAATAAATATGTGAAAAGTGTGGGGGAGGGGCATTTGTATGGCGCCCCCCGGAGTCAATACTTTGTAGAACCCCCTTTCTCTACAAGTCTTTTTGGGGGTGTCTCTACCAGCTTTGCACATCTAGAGAGGACATTTCTGCCCATTCTTCTTTGTAAAATATCTCAAGCTCTGTCAGATTGGATGGAGAGCGTCTGTGAACAGCAATTTTCAAGTCTTGCCACAGATTCTCAATGTGATTTAGGTCTGGACTGTGACTGGGCCATTCTAACACATGAATATGCTTTGATGTAAACCATTCCATTGTAGCTCTGGCTGGATGTTTCGGGTCGTTGTCCTGCTGGAAGGTGAACCTCCGCCCCGGTCTCAAGTCTTTTGTAGACTCTAACAGGTTTTCTTCTAAGATTGTCCTGTATTTGTCTCCATCCATCTTCCCATCAACTCTGACCAGCTTCCCTGTCCCTGCTGAAGAAAAGCATCCCCACCACATGATGCTGCCACCACCATGTTTCACGGTGGGGATGGTGTGTTCAGGGTGATGGGCGGTGTTAGTTTTCCCCACACATATAAGATATCCCTGCGATCGTTGGAGTGAGATCGATAATTCTAGCACTAGATCTCCTCTGTAACATTACACTGATAGCCTGTAATAATTGGAAGCGTCGCCTATGGAGATTTTTACATATCGTAGTTTATCATCATTTCACGAGCGTGCTCAATTTTTTAAAGCCTGAAATGTTAGGTATCTATTTACTCGCCGTATATTTTATATTTTACCAAAAACTGGGTAAATATTGTGTTTTTTTTTTTTTAATTCATTAAAGTGGATTTTTTCCAAGAAAATTACGTTTGAAATACCGCTGCACAAATACCATGTGACATAAAAAATTTCAACAATCACCATTTTATTCTCTAGGGTCTCTGCTAAAAATATATATATAATGTTCGGGGGTTTTATGGAATTTTCTAGCAAAAAATACGGATTTAATAAAAGGGAGGAGTCAGCGAGGAGAGAAGGTCGGCCTTGTGATGTCTTAGCTTGTGGCTCCCTCTGGTGGACAGAGGACGCTGCTACACCATTAAAATGTAACAACTGTCATTTCCTAACCAATTATCAGAGTTATATACAGGAATGGTTCCTATTGGTCAAATCTGAACAATCTTTTCTCTTTTTTTTAATCTGACTGATTATGTAACTTTGTGAGAATAAAGATCTGTGTTATGGAGATGTGACTTCAACCATCAAATCCCATGAAAATATAACTGTCACTTCTATAATAATAATAAGATCCGTATCCTGGTGTCTTTTATAGTATTTTTTTTTTGCATGTTTTTTATTTCCTAACAACTGCAAAGTCCATTCCCAATGACATCACTAAAGTTCAAATCCTCCCCGTTTTCTCAGCTGTTTCTGGGTGCGTCCAGTCTGATGTCCATCATTATCAGGAGGTTTGAGGGTGACGTCACATTTATAATTAGCTGCATGGAGATGGATAAACATCTGTATACATTATATATATCGTCTTACATAGAAGGTGAGGTTGAAAAAATACACAAGTCCATCCAGTCCAACCTATGTGTGTGATTATATGTCATATTACATTATATATCTCTGTATGTTGTGTGATTGTATATTGTGGGGTCACCAGTCCGGTATTTGTATATTGTGGGGTCACCAGTCCGGTATTTGTATATTGTGGGGTCACCAGTCCGGTATTTGTATATTGTGGGGTCACCAGTCCGGTATTTGTATATTGTGGGGTCACCAGTCCGGTATTTGTATATTGTGGGGTCACCAGTCCGGTATTTATATATTGTGGGGTCACCAGTCCGGTATTTGTATATTGTGGGGTCACCAGTCCGGTATTTATATATTGTGGGGTCACCAGTCCGGTATTTGTATATTGTGGGGTCACCAGTCCGGTATGTGTATATTGTGGGGTCACCAGTCCGGTATTTGTATATTGTGGGGTCACCAGTCCGGTATTTGTATATTGTGGGGTCACCAGTCCGGTATTTATATATTGTGGGGTCACCAGTCCGGTATTTGTATATTGTGGGGTCACCAGTCCGGTATTTGTATATTGTGGGGTCACCAGTCCGGTATTTGTATATTGTGGGGTCACCAGTAAGGTATTTGTATATTGTGGGGTCACCAGTCCGGTATTTCTATATTGTGGGGTCACCAGTCCGGTATTTGTATATTGTGGGGTCACCAGTCTGGTATTTATATATTGTGGGGTCACCAGTCCGGTATTTGTATATTGTGGGGTCACCAGTCTGGTATTTATATATTGTGGGGTCACCAGTCCGGTATTTGTATATTGTGGGGTCACCAGTCCAGTATTTGTATATTGTGGGGTCACCAGTCTGGTATTTGTATATTGTGGGGTCACCAGTCCGGTATTTGTATATTGTGGGGTCACCAGTCCGGTATTTGTATATTGTGGGGTCACCAGTCCGGTATTTCTATATTGTGGGGTCACCAGTCCGGTATTTCTATATTGTGGGGTCACCAGTCCGGTATTTCTATATTGTGGGGTCACCAGTCCGGTATTTCTATATTGTGGGGTCACCAGTCCGGTATTTGTATATTGTGGGGTCACCAGTCCGGTATTTATATATTGTGGGGTCACCAGTCCGGTATTTGTATATTGTGGGGTCACCAGTCCGGTATTTATATATTGTGGGGTCACCAGTCCGGTATTTATATATTGTGGGGTCACCAGTCTGGTATTTATATATTGTGGGGTCACCAGTCCAGTATTTGTACAATGAAATCATATCCCCTCTCAAGCGTCTCTTCTCCAGAGAGAATAAGTTCAGAGCTCACAACCTTTCCTCATAACTAAGATCCTCCAGACCCTTTATTAGCTTTGTTGCCCTTCTTTGTAGTCGCTCCATTTCCAGTACATCCTTCCTGAGGACTGGTGCCCAGAACTGGACAGCATACTCCAGGTGCGGCCGGACCAGAGTCTTGTAGAGCGGGAGAATTATCGTTTTATCTCTGGAGTTGATCCCCCTTTTTAATGCCAATATTCTGTTTGCTTTGTTAGCAGCAGCTTGGCATTGCATGTCATTGCTGAGCCTATCATCTACTAGGACCCCCAGGTCCTTCTCCATCCTAGATCCCCCCAGAGGTTCTCCCCCCAGTCTATAGATTGACTTCAGATTTTTACCACCCAAATGCATTATTTTACATTTTTCTACATTGAACCTCATTTGCCATGTAGTCGCCCCTCCCCCATTAATTTGTTCAGGTCTTTTTGCAAGATTTCCACATCCTGCGGAGAAGTTATTGCCCTGCTTAGCTTAGTATCGTCTGCAAATACAGAGATTGAACTGTTTATCCCATCCTCCAGATCGTTTATGAACAAATTAAATAGGATTGGTCCCAGCACAGAACCCTGGGGGACCCCACTACCCACCCCTGACCATTCTGAGTACTCCCTATTTATCACCACCCTCTGAACTCGCCCTTGTAGCCAGTTTTCAATCCATGTACTCACCCTATGGGCCATGCCAATGGACCTTACTTTGTACAGTAAACGTTTATGGGGAACTGTGTCAAATGCTTTTGTAAAATCCAGATACACCACGTCTACGGGCCTTCCTTTATCTAGATGGCAACTCACCTCCTCATAGAAGGTTAATAGATTGGTTTGGCAAGAACGATTCTTCATGAATCCATGCTGATTACTGCTAATGATATCGTTCTTATTACTAAAATCTTGTATATAGTCCCTTACCATCCCCTCCAAGAGTTTACATACTATTGATGTTAGGCTAACTGGTCTGTATTTCCAGGGATGTATTTTTGGGCCCTTTTTAAATATTGGTGCTACATTGGCTTTTCTCCAATCAGCTGGTACCATTCCAGTCAGTAGACTGTCTGTAAAAATTAGGAACAACGGTCTGGCAATCACCTGACTGAGTTCCCTAAGTACCCTCGGATGCAAGCCATCTGGTCCCGGTGATTTATTAATGTTAAGTTTCTCAAGTCTAATTTTAATTCCGTCCTCTGTTAACCATGGAGGTGCTTCCTGTGTTGTGTCCTGAGGATAAACACTGCAGTTTTGGTTACTGAAGCCCCCCGATTCACTCGTGATTTATACACCGTTCAGAAGAGAACATTTTGCAAGTTTTGGGAATTTCTCTTAGATAAAATAGCTGTCCAAACCACTGACTCTGATTTAAAGCATCTGTGCAAGATAAAGGAAAACCTGTCCTGTTGGGGGGACTTGTGGACTGAGGTTTAGAACACTCAGCTTTCCCATGATCACCACTGGGGGCGCCATGCAGAGAAAATGCCACCAATAGTAGGAAGGAATGGAAAGTGATCAGCCAATAGTCAATGATTTCCATCAGGTTACGTTGTTTATTTCTCTGCATACAATAACAATAGAAAAATAGAACAAAACGCACAAAATGTGTAAACAGGTTCTCTTCATTGCATGCAGTTGTTACATTGTATACAGGATGGAGAGAGGACCCCGGAATCAGGATGAGGATGACCCCTCCAGAGGTGGACTTATCTCCGCCCCTCACTCCTCCCACGGACTTATCTCCGCCCCTCACTCCTCCCACAGACTCATCTCCGCCCCTCACTCCTCCCACAGACTCATCTCCGCCCCTCACTCCTCCCACGGACTCATCTCCACCCCTCACTCCTCCCACAGACTCATCTCCACCCCTCACTCCTCCCACAGACTCATCTCCGCCCCTCACTCCTCCCACGGACTCATATCCGTATCGATAGCCACACAGTTGTACGCGGCGTAACGCAGCTTCTCCTCGCAGATCTTGGCGCTGAAAGAGACGAGATACAAGTCACATGACATGCAGACACAACACGTTTCTGTCACTCAATTCCTGACTGCATTTGTTTTCTGTATTTCTAAGGGGCGCGGTTATAACAAAAATCGCAGTGCTTTTCTACCCCGGAAACATCATTACTACAACTCATCCTCTGCCAAGGAGGGAAAAATCCAAGGTCATTAAGATATAATCTCTGCAGTTGAACGTTATTTATTCATTAACAAATCAGGAAAATACCACATCATGGCCACTAGATGGAGCTGATGATCGTAGGAATTCAATACTTTTCTATGAACGTCAGCTCCATCTAGTGGCCAACATTGGGATAGTTTACTTCGGCCCTAGACAGGAAGTGAGGTCATGACATCGCTCCTCCTAGATCATAGAGGTGATCAGAGACCATCTGGTCATTGTTCACCTCTATGGTCAGCGGGGCGATCGGTTGGATTGTTTTACGCGCTCGCCGGTAAGAACGATAAGCCCGAGTTTTTTTTATTTTGTTCAGCCCGCTGAGTAGAACGCAAAAAAACCTGACAGTGCGAATCAAACATTAGAATGAATGGGAACCAAACGCAAGTTGAATGTTTTGCTGCAATTTTAGCAAATTTCAAATCACTCCGATGTGAGCCGAGCGCCGTCATCACCCGGGGCAATTCTCTGCCGGTCTTTGCCTCCCCCACTGCGCATGCACGAGACACACTGCACTTCCAGACTGGTCCACGTGTGCCGTGTCCCAGGGGGTGGCGGGTGGGGAGGGGCAAACATCCACAATGCATAGATGGATGGATGGAGACATGGATGGATGGATGGATGGAAGGAGACATGGATGGGTGGAAGGAGACATGGATGGATGGAAGGAGACATGGATGGATGGAAGGAGACATGGATGGAGACATGGATGGAAGGATGGATAGAGACATGGATGGAAGGAGACATGGATGGAAGGATGGAAGGAGACATGGATGGATGGAAGGAGACATGGATGGAGACATGGATGGATGGATGGAAGGAGACATGGATGGATGGAAGGAGACATGGATGGAGACATGGATGGAAGGATGGAAGGAGACATGGATGGAAGGAGACATGGATGGAAGGATGGATGAAGACATGGATGGGTGGAGACATGGGTGGATGGAAGGAGACATGGATGGAAGGATGGATGGAGACATGGATGGATGGAGACATGGATGGATGGATGGAGACATGGATGGATGGAGATATGGAAGGATGGATGGAGACATGGATGGAAGGATGGATGGAGATATGGAAGGATGGATGGAAGGATGGATGAAAGGATGGATAGAGACATGGATGGATGGAGACATGGATGGGTGGAGACATGGATGGATGGATGGATGGATGGAGACATGGATGGATGGAGACATGGATGGATGGAGACATGGATGGATAAAGACATGGATGGATGGATGGATGGAGACATGGATGGATGGATGGATGGATGGAGACATGGATGGATGGATGGAAGGATGGATGGACGGAAGAAGACATGGATGGATGGATGGAGACATGGATGGATGGATGGAGACATGGATGGATGGATGGATGGATGGATGGAGACATGTATGGATGGATGGATGGATGGAAGGAGACATGGATGGAGACATGGATGGAAGGATGGAAGGAGACATGGATGGAAGGAGACATGGATGGATGGATGGAGACATGGATGGATGGAGACATGGATGGATGGAGACATGGATGGATGGATGGAGACATGGATGGATGGATGGAGACATGGATGGATGGAGACATGGATGGATGGATGGATGGATGGAAGGAGACATGGGTGGATGGATGGATGGATGGATGGATGGAGACATGGATGGATGGATGGATGGATGGATGGGAGACATGGATGGATGGATGGATGGATGGAGACATGGATGGATGGATGGATGGATGGATGGAGACATGGATGGATGGATGGATGGAGACATGGATGGATGGATGGATGGAGACATGGATGGATGGATGGAAGGATGGATGGACGGAAGAAGACATGGATGGATGGATGGATGGATGGAGACATGGATGGATGGATGGATGGATGGAGACATGGATGGATGGATGGATGGATGGAGACATGGATGGATGGGAGACATGGATGGATGGATGGATGGATGGAGACATGGATGGATGGATGGATGGATGGATGGAGACATGGATGGATGGATGGATGGATGGAGACATGGATGGATGGATGGAAGGATGGATGGACGGAAGAAGACATGGATGGATGGATGGATGGATGGAGACATGGATGGATGGATGGATGGATGGATGGATGGAGACATGGATGGATGGATGGATGGATGGATGGAGACACGGATGGATGGATGGATGGATAGATGGAGACATGGATGGATGGATGGATGGATGGAGACATGGATGGATGGAGACATGGATGGATGGATGGATGGAGACATGGATGGATGGATGGAGACATGGATGGATGGATGGATGGATGGATGGAGACATGGATGGATGGATGGAGACATGGATGGATGGATGGATGGATGGATGGAAGGAGACATGGATGGATGGATGGAGACATGGATGGATGGAAGGAGACATGGATGGATGGATGGAGACATGGATGGATGGATGGATGGAGACATGGATGGATGGATGGAGACATGGATGGATGGATGGATGGAAGGAGACATGGATGGATGGATGGAGACATGGATGGATGGATGGATGGATGGAAGGAGACATGGGTGGATGGAGATATGGATGGATGGATGGATGGATGGATGGATGGATGGAGACATGGATGGATGGATGGACAGATAGATGGATGGATGGAAGGAGACATGGATGGAAGGATGGAGACATGGATGGAGATATGGATGGATGGAGACATGGATGGATGGATGGATGGATGGATGGATGGAGATATGGAAGGATGGATGGAGACATGGGTGGGTGGAGACATGGATGGAAGGATGGAAGGAGACATGGATGGAAGGATGGATGGAGACATGGATGGATGGATGGAGACATGGATGGAAGGATGGAAGGAGACATGGATGGAAGGATGGATGGAGACATGGGTGGGTGGAGACATGGATGGGTGGAGACATGGATGGATGGATGGACGGATGGATGGATGGATGGAGACATGGAGGGATGTATGGATGGAGACATGGATGGATGGATGGATGGATGGAGACATGGATGGATGGATGGAGACATGGATGGATGGATGGATGGAGACATGGATGGATGGATGGATGGATGGATAGAGACATGGATGGATGGATGAAGACATGGATGGATGGAGATGGATGGAGACATGGATGGATGGATGGATGGATGGATGGATGGATGGATGGAGAATGGATGGATGGATGGAGACATGGATGGATAGATGGAGACATGGATGGAAGGATGGATGGAGAATGGATGGATGGAGACATGGATGGAAGGATGGATGGATGGATGGATAGATGGAGACATGGATGGATGGATGGATGGAGACATGGATGGATGGAGACATGGATGGATAGAAACATGGATGGATGGATGGATGGAGACATGGGTGGATGGAGATATGGATGGAGATATGGATGGATGGATGGATGGAGACACGGATGGAAGGATGGATGGATGGATGGATGGATGGAGACATGGATGGATGGATGGATGGATGAATGGACAGATGGATGGATGGATGGCCCGGCCCCCCCGGATGAGGTCGTACTAATGTGTAGTACGGAGGTGGATTACTCTAATAGAAGGAAGGATCATTTTTTATAGAGCCCTTCTCTGGTGATGGGGGGTAATTCGGGGTGATGGGGGGTGATGCGGGTGACTTACCTGGGGTAGTTGGGTAGGTACAAGGTGCTGGAACATGTTGAGGACTCGGGGAGGGAATCGGTGGAGCTGTGAAATAAAAGAAACAAAGTGAAAGTTTCCATCGTGTGGGATATAGGGGGCGGAGCTAGTGGGAAGTAGGGGCGGAGCTAGTGGGAAGTAGGGGGTGGAGCTAGCGGTGATCTCTCAGGAAATGCCGGTTGCCGGGCCGCTTTCTGCTAATTAAAGACAATGAAGCCTCAGCAGAAAATAACAGTTTATCAGAAGGAGAGACGGGAAATGACAAGTTTAAATATTTCAGGTTTTCTCTTTAGTAAATAAATCCCTTCTTAGGGGCTTCTCGCCCTGGCGGATTGGGGGGGGGGGGTAAAAACAGAAAGCTGAGCCGCGGTCTGACTGTCCCAGAGCCGCCCACCGGAATTCAATACTGACAATTCTGTACACAAGCTGCTGCCACGAAAATTTCGACTCAGTGTGACTATAAACCTGGAAAAGATTTCAGGCGTCACTCCAAACAAAGGTCCTCCATATCTCCTCCTCCTGACTCTGTATGAACATTGAGAGGAGGATGAAACACAGAACTCCAAGAAACAGCAGAACTTCTCCCAGGTCATGTCTCCAACGCGTTTCATCCTGCCTACAGGGCTTAGTCCTAGGCACTATTCCTCCCACTGACACCAATGATGGGGCACTATTCCTCCCACTGACACCAATGATGGGACACTATTCCTCCCACTGACACCAATGATGGGACACTATTCCTCCCACTGACACCAATGATGGGGCACTATTCCTCCCACTGACACCAATGATGGGGCACTATTCCTCCCACTGACACCAATAATGGGACACTATTCCTCCCACTGACACCAATGATGGGGCACTATTCCTCCCACTGACACCAATGATGGGACACTATTCCTCCCACTGACACAATGATGGGGCACTATTCCTCCCACTGACACCAATGATGGGACACTATTCCTCCCACTGATACCAATGATGGGGCACTATTCCTCCCACTGACACCAATGATGGGACACTATTCCTCCCACTGATACCAATGATGGGGCACTATTCCTCCCACTGACACCAATGATGGGACACTATTCCTCCCACTGATACCAATGATGGGGCACTATTCCTCCCACTGACACCAATGATGGGACACTATTCCTCCCACTGACACCAATGATGGGACACTATTCTTCCCACTGATACCAATGATGGGACACTATTCCTCCCACTGATACCAATGATGGGGCACTATTCCTCCCACTGACACCAATGATGGGCACTATTCCTCCCACTGATACCAATGATGGGGCACTATTCTTCCCACTGATACCAATGATGGGACACTATTCCTCCCACTGACACCAATGATGGGACACTATTCCTCCCACTGATACCAATGATGGGGCACTATTCCTCCCACTGACACCAATGATGGGACACTATTCCTCCCACTGATACCAATGATGGGACACTATTCCTCCCACTGACACCAATGATGGGACACTATTCCTCCCACTGACACCAATGATGGGACACTATTCCTCCCACTGATACCAATGATGGGACACTATTCCTCCCACTGATACCAATGATGGGGCACTATTTCTCCCACTGACACCAATGATGGGACACTATTCCTCCCACTGACACCAATGATGGGGCACTATTCCTCCCACTGACACCAATGATGGGGCACTATTCCTTCCACTGATACCAACTATTTCTCCCCCAAAGATAGAGTTTTGTTTACTCCCATTGGGCAAAATCCGGCCCCCTAAAGTCTGAAGGACAGTAAACTGACCCTTTGTTTAGAAGGTTTAGAGACCCTAGGACTGCCCTAGGACTATAGAACACCTCCCCCTCTCCCTCATGGTACACTTAAAAGTCCAAAAGAGAGCAAATAAAACAAGCTCATTGTTGGGGCTTACATACACTATAAATGGAGTTGTAGGAAGTAAGAAGAAAACGGGGGAGACATCCATTGACCTGTCTGTGGACTTTTATTTCTGTATCCTGTGCAATATCTGCTACCACTAACCCAACCATCCCTGGTCATTATTAGGTCATGTAGGATTACTGAGGAGAAATAACGGGAGCTTCTGAGTGTGAGGTAGAAGTGAAGAAGTTGTCCAATGTCCTGGAAATGATCTAATTTTGATGAAGGTTCTCATTGATCCAGCTCATAGTATATCTAGTAGTAAGTAGCTGGTTACATTCAACTGGACTTGTTTTCAAATGTTGAAGATATTTTGTAGCTTATCCAAGAGTGTCAGAAACATACCCCAATATTTACACCCACAGAGGTACCACTGACACCTTCATCAATCACCATGGAAAGTGTAGATGTTGATTGTCCCAGAATAGAATGTGAAGTATGAAAGTTGTGTTCTAGTTACATAATCCCATCCGTGGTGGCAGGAAGTCCACATTGGGGTTAATCCTTCAATTCACATGTCGAGGGTAGAGAGACAGATGGTCTTGAAGGCCCCTTGTTCATGGATGTTTTTTTCCAGTTTGATGTAGATGGCTTCCTTGACACTTCTGCACCAGTTGTCCTCACTATCCTCTAAAGAATGTCCATTTTCCTTAAGATGTGGTAAATCTTTACCTGTAGAACTTGGACTCCTATTTTGGAATATTCTACAAGTCAAGATTCAGGAGGACAAATTCTACAAGTCAAGGTTCAGAATGGCAAGTTCTACAGGTCACGGTTCAAGACTCAGTATGTTTCTTAAACCTCTCTGAATATAAATTTTGGGTATCTTCCAGACACTCATTACAACCGTAGAAGTGGCTACGAGAAGCTTTGAAGCGTCTTCAACAGTAAAGAACAAGTCCAGTTGAATGTGACTAATTACTACTCACTTCTCCTTACTCTCAGCCACATCAGGGTGAAGCCTCTGTAGAGGGTTCCTATGATATGTAGTTTAATCCATAACAGGCAGACCTCACAGCTTCGATCATCCATGGTTGTTCTGCCCATAGACAGAGATCAGACGCAGCTTACCAGGGTTGAGCCATTATCAGCCCAAGTGTCCAAGTGAACAATCTCTTTCCTGCAGCAACCAATCAGATTCTCATCTCTCCTTTTCCCATACTGCACCAGGAGAATTAAGGTAAGGCCTGGCAGATGGCAGCACAACCCTCTCAATCTGTCCCTCAGACTTATTGGTGAATTGGGGCCAGTGTTCTCTGTGGAGGTGAAGCCTCCCCCTGCATATCTTCCCAGGAGATCCCAGACACCTACTCACCCTGATTTATCTGGGTATATGTAGATGGGAGCTGGAAGACGGCTCCGGCCAGTGACAAACCTCAGGAAGCGGCTGCGATCCTCTGTGAGAGAAAATTTTATTAGTGGGGTTGTCAGAGGCACAAAAGTATTCAAAATAAAGATCACACTCTAATGTACCCTCTACAGCCAAAAGTCTGAGGACACCCTATTCCAGAACCATGGCCATTAATATGGATTTGACCCCTTTGTGCCTAAGACAGTCTCCACTCTTCTGGGAAGACTTTGCACAATAACTTGGAGGGTGTCTGTTGGAAATGGTGCCCATTTGTGAGGTCAGCTACTATTGTTGGGTGAAAAGATATGGTTCTAAACCAGCATTCCAATTCATTGTAAAGGTGTTCAGTAGGGTTGAGGTCAGGGCTCTGTGTAGGACACGAGTTCCTCCACACCAAACTGGTTAGACCATGAAATTATGGAGCTGGCTTTGTACACAGGGGCAGCACAGTCATGCTGGACCAGAAAAGGGGTCTTCACCAAACGGTTACCGCAAGGTTGGAAAAGCCCACTTGTCTACAATGTCATTCTTAACCAGGTTTCCTCCAGATTTTAATAGGGTTTGCTTAAGTTGTGCGTGATTGACCTCCTACCTGATGGTGGTTCCATGGTTCCAGGTTCAACGCCATTTGGCAGAGCCTATGGTATGATCCCAATAATGCATTCTTCTCACTGATCACCAATGTAAGGGACATTCTTCTCACTGATCACCAATGTAAGGAACATTCTTCTCACTGATCACCAATGTAAGGAACATTCTTCTCACTGATCACCAATGTAAGGAACATTCTTCTCACTGATCACCAATGTAAGGAACATTCTTCTCACTGATCACCAATGTAAGGAACATTCTTCCCACAATGATCCCCAATGTAAGGAACATTCTTCCCACTGATCACCAATGTAAGGAACATTCTTCTCACTGATCACCAATGTAAGGAACATTCTTCCCACAATGATCCCCAATGTAAGGAACATTCTTCTCACTGATCACCAATGTAAGGGACATTCTTCTCACTGACCACCAATGTAAGGAACATTCTTCTCACTGATCACCAATGTAAGGAACATTCTTCTCACTGATCACCAATGTAAGGAACATTCTTCCCACTGATCACCAATGTAAGGAGCATTCTTCTCACTGATCACCAATGTAAGGAACATTCTTCCCACTGATCACCAATGTAAGGAACATTCTTCCCACTGACCACCAATGTAAGGAACATTCTTCTCACTGATCACCAATGTAAGGGACATTCTTCTCACTGATCACCAATGTAAGGAGCATTCTTCTCACTGATCACCAATGTAAGGAACATTCTTCTCACTGATCACCAATGTAAGGGACATTCTTCCCACTGATCACCAATGTAAGGAACATTCTTCCCACTGACCACCAATGTAAGGAACATTCTTCTCACTGATCACCAATGTAAGGAACATTCTTCTCACTGATCACCAATGTAAGGAACATTCTTCTCACTGATCACCAATGTAAGGAGCATTCTTCTCACTGATCACCAATGTAAGGGACATTCTTCTCACTGATCACCAATGTAAGGAACATTCTTCCCACTGATCACCAATGTAAGGAACATTCTTCCCACTGACCACCAATGTAAGGCACATTCTTCTCACTGATCACCAATGTAAGGAACATTCTTCTCACTGATCACCAATGTAAGGAACATTCTTCTCACTGATCACCAATGTAAGGAACATTCTTCTCACTGATCACCAATGTAAGGAACATTCTTCTCACTGATCACCAATGTAAGGAACATTCTTCTCACTGATCACCAATGTAAGGAACATTCTTCTCACTGATCACCAATGTAAGGAACATTCTTCTCACTGATCACCAATGTAAGGAACATTCTTCTCACTGATCACCAATGTAAGGAACATTCTTCTCACTGATCACTAATGTAAGGAACATTCTTCTCACTGATCACCAATGTAAGGAACATTCTTCTCACTGATCACCAATGTAAGGGACATTCTTCTCACTGATCACCAATGTAAGGAACATTCTTCTCACTGATCACCAATGTAAGGGACATTCTTCCCACTGATCACCAATGTAAGGAACATTCTTCTCACTGATCACCAATGTAAGGGACATTCTTCTCACTGATCACTAATGTAAGGGACATTCTTCCCACTGACCACCAATGTAAGGAACATTCTTCTCACTGATCACCAATGTAAGGGACATTCTTCTCACTGATCACCAATGTAAGGAACATTCTTCTCACTGATCACCAATGTAAGGAACATTCTTCTCACTGATCACCAATGTAAGGAACATTCTTCTCACTGATCACCAATGTAAGGAACATTCTTCTCACTGATCACTAATGTAAGGGACATTCTTCTCACTGATCACCAATGTAAGGAACATTCTTCTCACTGATCACCAATGTAAGGAACATTCTTCTCACTGATCACCAATGTAAGGAACATTCTTCTCACTGATCACCAATGTAAGGAACATTCTTCTCACTGATCACCAATGTAAGGAACATTCTTCTCACTGATCACCAATGTAAGGGACATTCTTCTCACTGATCACCAATGTAAGGAACATTCTTCTCACAGATCACCAATGTAAGGAACATTCTTCCCACTGATCAACAATGTAAGGAACATTCTTCTCACTGATCACCAATGTAAGGAACATTCTTCTCACTGATCACCAATGTAAGGGACATTCTTCTCACTGATCACCAATGTAAGGAACATTCTTCTCACTGATCACCAATGTAAGGAACATTCTTCTCACTGATCACCAATGTAAGGAGCATTCTTCTCACTGATCACCAATGTAAGGGACATTCTTCTCACTGATCACCAATGTAAGGAGCATTCTTCTCACTGATCACCAATGTAAGGAACATTCTTCTCACTGATCACCAATGTAAGGAGCATTCTTCTCACTGATCACCAATGTAAGGGACATTCTTCTCACTGATCACCAATGTAAGGAGCATTCTTCTCACTGATCACCAATGTAAGGAACATTCTTCTCACTGATCACCAATGTAAGGAACATTCTTCTCACTGATCACCAATGTAAGGAACATTCTTCTCACTGATCACCAATGTAAGGAACATTCTTCTCACTGATCACCAATGTAAGGAACATTCTTCTCACTGATCACCAATGTAAGGAACATTCTTCTCACTGATCACCAATGTAAGGAACATTCTTCTCACTGATCACCAATGTAAGGAACATTCTTCCCAATGACTACCATGTAAGGGGCATTCTTGGACCCCAAACAATGCAGGCACCATCAGGTAGGAGGTCACTCAGCCGTTGCTCAAGGAACCCCTAGCTACCCTTCGCTGGAAATACCTGGACTCCATTATTTGGAAGAGGGTCCACAGACTTTTGTCAATATAATGTATAATGATCATCATTTTCACTCTACAGACCCGATAAAGATTTGCGTGGCTTACCATTTGTGAAGTTGTTTAGAGCCTCCCAGAAATATTGCACTCGGATGTCTGTCGCACCCAAATCCTCAAACCTGGCTGAAGAGACAGAAAAGAGACACAATGTGGGTGAGAAGTAATAAGGCACAAGCAGGGATGTGGTTTCCCATGTAGATGGGGAGCCTATGTTAGCATGCTGTTTATATTATATAGAGGTGGGTGCAACAACCATTCTCATAAATCATACTGTGATTAGTAGTTCTGCCCCTCGGTGGTGGTGTGCTTGTATAATGTATTGTTCTCTCTAGTGGAACTACACAGTTATCATGTCACTTCCTGTTTCTGTGTTCCCTTCAGTTCTAGTTAAACAAGAAGGGCTCAGCCATAATCCCAGCATCATCCTGACTGGTAGGAGGCATATCTACAAGAGCTTTACAACTGTATATAAAGACATTTCTATCTGTAAATTAGAATTTTCAGATCCTGGCTCCGGGGAGACATGATTACACCCCTCCCCCCCCAGTATACTTACTCAGTTTTTTCAGGGCCTCCACAGAGATCTCGGGGTCCCCACAGACCCTTTTCTCCAGTTCCTGCCAGGTAAGAAGATCCAGCACAGCCTGAGGAACCACTTTCAGCAGTCCGGCCTGAATGGCTTCTACCTGAGAAAGGAAAAAATGGCTGCTCAGACGGAAGGCGAGACACGGGGCCAATGGCAGATAATATTTGATCCCAATGCAGATTCGGCTTATGCCAAAACTTGGATTATATAATAAAACTTGCCCCCTAGACTTGCTGTGTGAGGGAGACTGGGGACATGCTGGGGGTTGGTTGGAGACTGGGGACATGCTGGGGGTTAGGTTGGAGACTGGGGACATGCTGGGGGTTAGGTTGGAGACTGGGGACATGCTGGGGGTTGGTTGGAGACTGGGGACATGCTGGGGGTTAGGTTGGAGACTGGGGACCTGCTGGGGGTTAGGTTGGAGACTGGGGACATGCTGGGGGTTAGGTTGGAGACTGGGGACATGCTGGGGGTTAGGTTGGAGACTGCGGACATGCTGGGAGTTAGGTTGGAGACTGGGGACATGCTGGGGGTTAGGTTGGAGACTGGGGACATGTTGGGGGTTAGGTTGGAGACTGGGGACATGCTGGGGGTTAGGTTGGAGACTGGGGACATGCTGGGGGTTAGGTTGGAGACTGGGGACATGCTGGGGGTTAGGTTGGAGACTAGGGACATGCTGGGGGTTGGTTGGAGACTGGGGACATGCTGCGGGTTAGGTTGGAGACTGGGGACATGTTGGGGGTTAGGTTGGAGACTGGGGACATGCTGGGGGTTAGGTTGGAGACTGGGGACATGCTGGGGGTTAGGTTGGAGACTGGGGACATGCTGGGGGTTAGGTTGGAGACTGGGGACATGCTGGGGGTTAGGTTGGAGACTGGGGACATGCTGGGGGTTAGGTTGGAGACTGGGGACATGATGCGGGTTAGGTTGGAGACTGGGGACATGCTGGGGGTTAGGTTGGAGACTGGGGACATGCTGGGGGTTAGGTTGGAGACTGGGGACATGTTGGGGGTTAGGTTGGAGACTGGGGACATGTTGGGGGTTAGGTTGGAGACTGGGGACATGCTGGGGGTTAGGTTGGAGACTGGGGACATGCTGGGGGTTAGGTTGGAGACTGGGGACATGTTGGGGGTTAGGTTGGAGACTGGGGACATGCTGGGGGTTAGGTTGGAGACTGGGGACATGCTGGGGGTTAGGTTGGAGACTGGGGACATGCTGGGGGTTAGGTTGGAGACTGGGGACATGTTGGGGGTTAGGTTGGAGACTGGGGACATGTTGGGGGTTAGGTTGGAGACTGCGGACATGCTGGGGGTTAGGTTGGAGACTGGGGACATGTTGGGGGTTAGGTTGGAGACTGGGGACATGCTGGGGGTTAGGTTGGAGACTGGGGACATGCTGGGGGTTAGGTGGGAGACTGGGGACATGCTGGGGGTTAGGTTGGAGACTGGGGACATGCTGGGGGTTAGGTTGGAGACTGGGGACATGCTGGGGGTTAGGTTGGAGACTGGGGACATGCTGGGGGTTAGGTTGGAGACTGGGGACATGCTGGGGGTTAGGTTGGAGACTGGGGACATGCTGGGGGTTAGGTTGGAGACTGGGGACATGCTGGGGGTTAGGTTGGAGACTGGGGACATGCTGGGTGTTAGGTTGGAGACTGGGGACATGCTGGGGGTTAGGTTGGAGACTGGGGACATGCTGGAGGTTAGGTTGGAGACTGGGGACATGCTGGGTGTTAGGTTGGAGACTGGGGACATGCTGGGGGTTAGGTTGGAGACTGGGGACATGCTGGAGGTTAGGTTGGAGACTGGGGACATGCTGGGGGTTAGGTTGGAGACTGGGGACATGCTGGGGGTTAGGTTGGAGACTGGGGACATGCTGGGGGTTAGGTTGGAGACTGGGGACATGCTGGAGGTTAGGTTGGAGACTGGGGACATGCTGGGGGTTAAGTGGGAGACTGGGGACATGCTGGGGGTTAGGTTGGAGACTGGGGACATGCTGGGGGTTAGGTTGGAGACTGGGGACATGCTGGGGGTTAGGTTGGAGACTGGGGACATGCTGGGGGTTAGGTTGGAGACTGGGGACATGCTGGGGGTTAGGTTGGAGACTGGGGACATGCTGGGGGTTAGGTTGGAGACTGGGGACATGCTGGGGGTTAGGTTGGAGACTGGGGACATGCTGGGTGTTAGGTTGGAGACTGGGGACATGCTGGGTGTTAGGTTGGAGACTGGGGACATATCAGTGCTCCCCCTACAGTCCCGCTATTAGATGCACTAACACATCCCCCACCTCTAACCCCGCCCTCTGAACTGCCCACCACAGGTCTGATTGGCAACAGATCCCAGGGGGAGGATCCTGAGCTGCCTCCATGTGCTCAGTAGGGGCGGGGCCTTGGTTGGGTTTCTGTCTGAGAGTCAACTCCGGAGACAACGTTGCCGCCACATACAGGTTATAGAAAGAGAGGGCGTGGTCACCCTTATACAGGAAGTCCCACCTGAGGGGGTGTTTATTAAAATTTCAGAGCTATTCATTCTTTGTGAATGGAGAAACAATCCGATATTATTGGCTCGAATGTTATTCATTCATACAGAACAGAGCCAATCAGGAAAATATCACAATATCTTCAATCGATGTAGCTGATCATAGAAACTAAAATTGTATTTAGTTTAATTGTCATCTCCATCTAGTGGTCATAATGTGGTATTTTCCTGATTCACTCCATTCTTTATGAATGAATAACATTCAACCTGGAGAGAAAACAGAATAATAATGTTCAATGTTTTTCCCCGTTCACACAGAACGAATGTACATGAAGTGTTCCCGATAAATCGCTCTTCATATATTTATAACTAACCCCCTCCCCCAACCCCCCCCCCCCCCGAGTCCAAAAAAAGGAGACAATAGTAGAGACCTATCACAAGGTGTTTAGGAAGTGTTTATTCCTTGGCTCCGCCCACCTGCTCTTTACTCTCCTCCAGCCGCGCCTTCTGCACCATCTTGATGAACTCCAGCCGGTCCTCGTAATGTACGGAGATATTGCTTCCTCCGAGGACCAACTCCACCATTCGCTGATCGCTCAGGACCGTCGTGTACGTTAGCTCCGCCCCAAACTTAAACTCAAACGTCTCTTTATCCATCAGCTCCATCATCTCCAGGAGTTTAACCTAAGAGGGCAGAAAAAAAGAGCGCCCCCCGGAGGACAGGAGGGTGACCAGTGCTCAGGGATTTTTTTATCTGTTTTGCTGTTAGTGTTGATCAGAAAGTTTTGAACTGTCATGAATGGGTTACAATGATAAGAGCTGTGATTGGCCCACAGCTATCCCATGGTACAGGGTGCTGTAATTGGCCGAGGTACCATGTGATAGCTGTGGGCCAATCACAGCATCACAATACTAAGCTTTTGTAACAGTTTACACATTGATCTTGTGATCGCATAACAATCCGGTGATACCCGAAATCCGCGGTGCCTATTGTGGGTGTGTGTGCCCATCAGCTGGTGATCCAACCTGACCCGCCGCCCGCAGTATTTGTACTATGGGTGGGCGGGAACTGGTTAACGTGATAATAACTCGGAGACCAATGATCTTCCTTTTTTTTTTTTTTTTTTTTTTTTAAGCTAGAACTTTATTTGGTAAACGGTTTTAATATATTTCTTACTCATTTTTGTAATATATAAATTGACAAATGAACAAAATATGTTTAAAAAAAATGCATTTTAAAATTTCTTAGTCGCACCAACATGTTAATGACAAAATTGTTTTCAATCTTTTCTTTTCTTTCTTTTTTTAAACTTTGCAGCTTGCAATAAAATCATTCCTGGTGATCCTGCCATGAAGGTCCTTATTATAAGACACTTCCTGTTCTATATTCTGTCTCTTGTCTTCCAATTGAGCTCTTGTGTGATCACCTTGTCACTGCCTGAAGGTGGCAGTGTTCATTTATTGAATATGTTAATTGTAAGATACAATCGCAGTATTAAAAAAAAAAAAAAAAAAAAAAAAAAAACATAAAAAAAAAAAGGAATGACAAAAATAAGTTTGTAAATTTGTCAGCTTGTAAAAAAAAAAGTTTTACCGACTGGAAGCTTTCCAAACCTTCAGAAATATTTATATATAACATTTTTCTCAGAGTTCTTGTTAAATTAATCAGCGCCGATGGCTCGGGCATCAATGGCCTCTGATCATGAAAGGACTAAATACAGAAGACGATCCATTATTATTGATTGTCTGAGGTAATTATCGAACGGACAGCGAACTCACCAGCAGGGAATCCACCGCCGGGAAATCTTTACTCCAACTGACTTCCTCTCCCGTCAGCTGTTTCCACACAAAGCCGGGCAGTGCCAGGACCTGCGGGCACACAAAGGTCAGGATCATTGGGGTTCAGAGCGATAAGGGTCAACATACAAACCATACAGACTGGGCAAAGACAGAATCCCCCCCCCCCAGTGTATGAAGGACTGAGACCGAACTATGCCCTCTTGTGGACAGAAGTAGAACTGCAACTTATTTAAACTTTTTAGGGGGGAAGTCGTTGTAAATGACATTATAAATTAATTTCAGCTTTATATAAAGAAACATTGAGAACAAACCAATGAAGTGATACATAGAATCAATATCTAATCACTAGGTATGGCTTTTATTGTGTAGTTACATTGTTTCAGCTTGGAGATATTCCGTTGTAGTTGTCGGTGTTACTACAATAATCACCACAGTCACCCCTCCCTGTGCCAAGGGGATCCCATTGGTTGGAATTTAAAGCAATAAATGTCACTTACCAGGAACTCCTTCCCTCTGAGGGCGGCGCCCATCAGCTGCCCGATCCATTGGTACTTGGCCAGATCCTTGCAGGACGGGTTTGGCACATACATGTCCCGAGCTTCTCCGGTGCCGTTTCCCTGGAGGAAGAATTATCAGCACAGTCACATGGGGGAGACACAGAGCCCGGGGCAGAGATCAGACATCTCCCCCCCCTATATCAATGGATCCGATTCTTCATCAAATATAAGAAAATAAAGCAGATGAATCAACTTTATCACAAAATGTTCCCGAGCCAACGCCCCTCACTGCCTGAAAATGGGGGGGTCATCATCTGTTATATTCTATTATTTTATTCTATATTAGAGTGTAAGCTCCTCTGTATAGAGACTGATGTGGGGGGAGGGGACATTAGAGTGTAAGCTCCTCTGTATAGAGACTGATGTGACTGGGGGGGAGGGGACATTAGAGTGTAAGCTCCTCTGTATAGAGACTGATGTGACTGGGGGGGAGGGGACATTAGAGTGTAAGCTCCTCTGTATAGAGACTGATGTGACTGTGGGGGGGAGGGGACATTAGAGTGTAAGCTCCT
The DNA here is from genome assembly GCA_037952925.1 of Lithobates clamitans. NCBI lineage: Eukaryota > Metazoa > Chordata > Amphibia > Anura > Ranidae > Lithobates > Lithobates clamitans. The sequence continues at coordinate 45,387 of JBBGZY010003737.1, forward strand.
CTGTATAGAGACTGATGTGACTGTGGGGGGAGGGGACATTAGAGTGTAAGCTCCTCTGTATAGAGACTGATGTGATTGACTCAGTGATCTCTGTACAGCACTGCGGTATATGTCAGAGCTATATATATATAAAATAAAACAGACTTTGTAAAATAACATTGGCTTGCCTGGTTTGATGTGCGCACAAAGAAAGGCAGTGGCACAGGGGAGTCGGCAGAACTGGGGCACAGCTCCTCGGAAATATCAGCCAGGCTGTCCCGGAATCCTCCACCTGGAATCACCAAAAGTGTAGAAGAGAGGAAATTAATAGATGTGGTTTTGTTGTGTTTTATACAATGATTCAGATTGAAGCAAAAAGACACAAATACATTGAGTTCAGCCGACTGACAGGTGATACTGATCTGTAAATTACTAATGTCATCCAGGAAACCCCAACACTACAAGAGATGATCAGAGACTGCAGACATAGTACAGGAGATGATCAGAGACTGCAGATATAGTACAGGAGATGATCAGAGACTGCAGACATAGTACAGGAGATGATCAGAGACTGCAGACATAATACAGGAGATGATCAGAGACTGCAGACATAGTACAGGAGATGATCAGAGACTGCAGACATAGTACAGGAGATGATCAGAGACTGCAGACATAATACAGGAGATGATCAGAGACTGCAGACATAATACAGGAGATGATCAGAGACTGCAGACATAGTACAGGAGATGATCAGAGACTGCAGACATAGTACAGAAGATGATCAGAGACTGCAGACATAATACAGGAGATGATCAGAGACTGCAGACATAGTACAGGAGATGATCAGAGACTGCAGACATAGTACAGAAGATGATCAGAGACTGCAGACAAAGTACAGGAGATGATCAGAGACTGCAGACATAATACAGGAGATGATCAGAGACTGCAGACATAGTACAGGAGATGAGCAGAGACTGCAGATATAATACAGGAGATGATCAGAGACTGCAGACATAATACAGGAGATGATCAGAGACTGCAGACATAATACAGGAGATGATCAGAGACTGCAGACATAGTACAGGAGATGATCAGAGACTGCAGACATAGTACAGGAGATGATCAGAGACTGCAGACATAGTACAGGAGATGATCAGAGACTGCAGACATAATACAGGAGATGATCAGAGACTGCAGACATAATACAGGAGATGATCAGAGACTGCAGACATAGTACAGGAGATGATCAGAGACTGCAGACATAGTACAGAAGATGATCAGAGACTGCAGACATAATACAGGAGATGATCAGAGACTGCAGACATAGTACAGGAGATGATCAGAGACTGCAGACATAGTACAGAAGATGATCAGAGACTGCAGACAAAGTACAGGAGATGATCAGAGACTGCAGACATAATACAGGAGATGATCAGAGACTGCAGACATAGTACAGGAGATGACCAGAGACTGCAGACATAATACAGGAGATGATCAGAGACTGCAGACATAATACAGGAGATGATCAGAGACTGCGGACATAATACAAGAGATGATCAGAGACTGCGGACATAATACAGGAGATGATCAGAGACTGCAGACATAGTACAGGAGATGATCAGAGACTGCAGACATAGTACAGGAGATGATCAGAGACTGCAGACATGATACAAGAGATGATCAGAGACTGCAGACATAGTACAGGAGATGATCAGAGACTGCAGACACAATACAGGAGATGATCAGAGACTGCAGACATAATACAGGAGATGATCAGAGACTGCAGACATAATACAGGAGATGATCAGAGACTGCAGACATAATACAGGAGATGGTCAGAGACTGCAGACATAATACAGGAGATGATCAGAGACTGCAGACATAGTACAGGAGATGATCAGAGACTGCAGACATAGTACAGGAGATGATCAGAGACTGCAGACATGATACAAGAGATGATCAGAGACTGCAGACATAGTACAGGAGATGATCAGAGACTGCAGACACAATACAGGAGATGATCAGAGACTGCAGACATAATACAAGAGATGATCAGAGACTGCAGACATAGTACAGGAGATGATCAGAGACTGCAGACACAATACAGGAGATGATCAGAGACTGCAGACATAATACAGGAGATGATCAGAGACTGCAGACATAATACAGGAGATGATCAGAGACTGCAGACATAATACAGGAGATGGTCAGAGACTGCAGACATAATACAGGAGATGATCAGAGACTGAAGACATGATACAGGAGATGATCAGAGACTGCGGACATAATACAGGAGATGATCAGAGACTGCAGACATAATACAGGAGATGATCAGAGACTGCAGACATAATACAGGAGACTTCCTGGAACTTTTATTTCTTTGGGCTCCTCCTCTTCATATAGGGAAATCAGAACGTACCTTGATCAATGATCCCCTCTGCGATGAACTTACATTCCCACCATTGGTCATAGCGCACCGGCCACCTGACAATCACAAAACACGATTATTGGACCCCGAGTATTGGGAGGACGGAGAGAGACGGGAGATTTGGGGCTTTGTGTGATGAGCAGCGAGATGACGGCACAGAGCAGAAAATCTACGAAATCTCCACATTCAGGACGAGGGGGAATGTGAAAAAACGCTGAGAAGTAATTTAGCGCTTTCATCTGTTCATAATATCAGATGTTTAAATTGCAACAATGTATATTTCACTATAGTGCCAATCTATACGCAATCTATTATATGTACTTGTAGGGTAGGGGCTGGATTGTATATAAATTAGATTGACTTGTATACCATCATGTGTATATGGGCCACTATATACATCCTGTATTATTATAATAATTGGACAGTATATGGTCCTATATATGTTGGCTACCACATATATCCTTTATAATAATTATCATCATCCTGTGAATGTTGGCTGCTATATAGTTTTAAATCGTCAATGTAAAAAAATTGACCAATTTTCCTTAAAAAGAGCAGTGGGGGGAGCACAGTCCCCGGAACACCGGCCCCATCACACAGTCCCCGACGCACAGTCCCCATCGCACAGTCCCCGGAACACCGGCCCCATCACACAGTCCCCGGAACACCGGCCCCATCACACAGTCCCCAACGCACAGTCCCCGGCACACCGGCCCCATCACACAGTCCCCGACGCACAGTCCCCATCGCACAGTCCCCGGAACACCGGCCCCATCACACAGTCCCCGGAACACCGGCCCCATCACACAGTCCCCGGAACACCGGCCCCATCACACAGTCCCCAACGCACAGTCCCCGGCACACCGGCCCCATCACACAGTCCCCGACGCACAGTCCCCGGAACACCGGCCCCATCACACAGTCCCCAACGCACAGTCCCCGGAACACCGGCCCCATCACACAGTCCCCGACGCACAGTCCCCGGAACACCGGCCCCATCACACAGTCCCCAACACACAGTCCCCGGAACACCGGCCCCATCACACAGTCCCCGACGCACAGTCCCCATCGCACAGTCCCCGACACACAGTCCCTGGAACACCGGCCTCATCACACAGTCCCCGACGCACAGTCCCCGGCACACCGGCCCCATCACACAGTCCCCGACGCACAGTCCCCGGCACACCGGCCCCATCGCACAGTCCCCGGAACACCGGCCCCATCACACAGTCCCCGACGCACCCTCCCCGGCACACCGGCCCCGATGCACAGTGCCCGACGCACCCTCCCCGACACCCCGGCCCCGAACGCACAGTCCCCGACGCACCCTCCCCGGCACACCAGCCCCCGACGCACAGTCCCCGGCCCCGACGCACAGTCCTCAGCACACAGTCCCCGACGCACAGTCCCCGGCACACCGGCCCCATCACACAGTCCCCGACGCACCCCCCCGGCACACCGGCCCCATCACACAGTCCCCGACGCACAGTCCCCGGCACACAGCCTCCGACGCACAGTCCCCGACGCACCGTCCCCGACCCCGACGCACAGTCCCCAGCACACCGGCCCCGACGCACAGTCCCCGACGCACCCTCCCTGGTACAACGGCCCCATCGCATAGTCCCCAACGTACCCCCCCCCGGCTTACCGGCCCCGACGCACAGTCCCCGATGCACCCTCCCCAGCACACTATCCCCGGCACACCGGCCCCAACGCACAGTGCCCGACGCACCCTCCCTGACACACCGGCCCCCGACACACAGTCCCCGACGCACCGGCCCCGACACACAGTCCCCAGCACACCGGCCCCGACACACAGTCCCCGGCACACAGTCCCCGGCACACTGGCCCCATCGCACAGTCCCCGACGCACAGTCCCCGGCACACCGGCCCCATCACACAGTCCCCGACGCACCCCCCCGGCACACCGGCCCCATCACACAGTCCCCGACGCACAGTCCCCGGCACACAGCCTCCGACGCACAGTCCCCGACGCACCGTCCCCGACCCCGACGCACAGTCCCCAGCACACCGGCCCCGACGCACAGTCCCCGACGCACCCTCCCTGGTACAACGGCCCCATCGCATAGTCCCCAACGTACCCCCCCCCGGCTTACCGGCCCCGACGCACAGTCCCCGATGCACCCTCCCCAGCACACCATCCCCGGCACACCGGCCCCAACGCACAGTGCCCGACGCACCCTCCCTGACACGCCGGCCCCCGACACACAGTCCCCGACGCACCGGCCCCGACACACAGTCCCCAGCACACCGGCCCCGACACACAGTCCCCAACACACCGGCCCCGATGCACAGTCCCTGACACGCCGGCCCCCGACGCACAGTCACCGACCTACCGGCCCCGACGCACAGTCACCGACCCACCGGCCCCGACGCACAGTCCCCAGCACACCGGCCCCGACGCACCCTCCCCGGCACCCCGGCACACCGGCCCCGACGCACAGTCCCCGACCCACCGGCCCCGACGCACAGGCCCTGGCACACCGGCCCTGACGCTCAGTCTCTGACGCACAGTTCCCAATGCACAGTCCACGACGCACCGTCCCCGACCCCGACGCACAGTCCCCAGCACACCGGCCCCGACGCACCCTCCCTGGTACAACGGCCCCATCGCATAGTCCCCAACGTACCCCCCCTGGCTTACCGGCCCCGACGCACAGTCCCCGATGCACCCTCCCCAGCACACCATCCCCGGCACACCGGCCCCAACGCACAGTGCCCGACGCACCCTCCCTGACATGCCGGCCCCCGACACACAGTCCCCGACGCACCGGCCCCGACACACAGTCCCCAGCACACCGGCCCCGACACACAGTCCCCAGCACACCGGCCCCGACGCACAGTCCCTGACACGCCGGCCCCCGACGCACAGTCACCGACCTACCGACCCCGACGCACAGTCACCGACCCACCGGCCCCGACGCACAGTCCCCAGCACACCGGCCCCGACGCACAGTCCCCGACGCACCCTCCCCGGCTCCCCGGCACCCCGGCCCCGACGCACAGTCCCCGACCCACCGGCCCAGACGCACAGGCCCTGGCACACCGGCCCTGACGCACAGTCTCTGACGCACAGTTCCCAATGCACAATCCCCGACGCACCGTCCCCGGCACACTGGCCCCGACGCACAGTCTCCGACGCATCGTCCCCGGCACACCGGCCACAACGCACAGTCTCCGACGCACCCTCCCCGGCACACTGGCCCCGACGCACAGTCCCTGACACATCGGCCCCGATGGACCAGCACTGATGCACTGTCCCTGATGCACCGTCCTGGCATCGGGATCCATAAAATATAAACACAACAGCTAAGTAGTTATTTTGCAGCCTTGTATCACTGGGATTCTGGTTCCGGTTGCCACCATGGCCGTTATCTGAATGGAGTTGGTATATTGCCCCTCCCCCCCCCCCCCAGTTTCTGTGAGTTTCCTCCACGTGTTCAGATTTCCTCCCACAACACAAAAAGCCATGAATTGCATTTTCTGTCTCTCAGTCATATTTAGCCCGTTGTTTGTATCAGTATATAAGAGGGGGGGGGGAGGGGACAGGTCTCATAATGTCAATGAATAGATTGATTAGCAGATATATTCCCAGACTGACCTGTAATCCAGAGGCTTCTCAGACTTATCGGTGGGCTTCAGACCCTCATATACCTGACATCAGACAAGGAGAAGATCAATACATCAGAATAAAGGATTTATAATTCATAAAGATGAACTCCGGAATTTACCATTGAAATACAAATATTGGGGATGTTCTACATTGTTACACTTCTGTCCATCCAGTTCTGACCCTTTCTCACAGCTCTGTCACACAGCACAGCCCATCTACAGACCCCACTTTCCTGTGCTGCAGTTAGGCAACACGGCGAGGTCACCCTCCCCCCCCCAGCCTGTGATTGGACAGTGAAGGAGCAGCAACAGACTGATGAGGTCATCTCTCTCATCGCTGTATCTCCCAGCCAGCTTGTTCCTTGTCAGCCAATCTGCATGCAGGATGTCCGATCCGCCCCAAATTCTGCCCCTCCCCCACTCTGCCTGCTGTAGAGGAATTGCAAACTGCCAAAATAAAGTAATATTCAGGTAATCACACCCATTCAATTAAAAAATGACATTTTTACTTGTTTTATATATATACTGTAAATGACTGGACCCCTTTATCCCCCCAAAAATAAATGATCCCCCCACCCTCCCCCGTGTTGAGGACATGTGGCCTGGTATGGTTGAGGAGGGGGTGGGGCGCTCGCTCATCCCCTCCCTTTCCCGGGCTGAATAAGTGTCTGATGTAGATTTTGGGGGGACCTCACAAAATGTTTTTAAAAAATGTTGGCGTGGGGTTCCACCTCAAAATCCATAGCAGACCCAAAGGTATGGATCGGGGGGGCCGCGCCGTTTTTTCACAACTTTTTTTATTGCTGGTAATTCTTTTTTTAAATTCAGCTGTTAGTGGGGAACTCCGCTGACAGCTGATGACTGATCGGTTGTTCGGACGCAGCGTCCTACTTTCTAATCCGCTCAACAGCCAGCTTTACAGAGAGAGAAAAATGAAAAACGCATGAAAACGCACCGCAAAAACACACCACAAAATGCACCAGCAAAATGCAGCACAAAACGCACCGGAAAAACGCGTCAACCGCAAAACGCACCACAAAACGCAGCACAAAACGCACCGGAAAAACATGTCAACCGCAAAACGCACCACAAAACGCAGCACAAAACGCACCGGAAAAACGCGTCAACCGCAAAACGCACCACAAAACGCAGCACAAAACGCAGCGCAAAATGCACCGGGAAAACGTGTCAACCGCAGGCACCTAGATGTGAAACTAGAGTGACGGGGAACACTATAGATCAGGGGTCCCATGAGACATTGCAGGACCCTGACAATCACAGGCGCGACTCCTAGAGGCAGAGGGATGATGGGATTTGTAGTTTCACCCCAGCTGGAGGGCTGCGGTTTCCATCCCCCGCTATAGAGTGTCAGTTGAGTGACGGCTTTCTGTCTGCTGGGGCTGCTGATATCACATCCAAGATGGCGGCACCCAGCAGCAGTCTCAGGGCCTTTGGACAGAAGAGAGGATGTAACAATCACACACAGGAGATAAATGTAACGAATTCTGTGGTTGGGAATGGTGGAGATTTTATCACATCACCTTCCTGATGCTCCTCCTCCTCTGTATAGAGAACACTCATTAGAAAATGTAAAGAGATCTCTGAATGTTGCCGTGCCGAGAGGCCGATCGCCTGTGTTCAGATTGTAGCGGCTCGGTGTGGGACCCGGAATCCTCCGGAGATCAGTAGAGTAGCAGTGCAGTAGTGGTGTCCATACTGTGACTTCCAGCTTCTACAGCAGCCATTCTCAACCAGGGTTCCTCAAGAGGGTACCAGGGGTTACTTGGGTTGTGACTGATCGACTTTATCAATCGATGGCGTCTCCATAGTTCCAGGACCAACAGCACTTGGCAGAGCCAGCAATGTGTAGGTAGGTGCAGCTAGCTTCCCACCAAGAGGCTCTGTTCCAGAATAGTGTCTGGTTACAGTAGACAGTGTCATCAGGTGTTAGGTCCCTTAGTTAGAGCCCTCCTGTAATGATGTCATGGGTGGGTCAGGGCCCAGATATAAGCCAGGTTAGGAGGAGCCAAACACCTCACACCGGCTCAGGTGTAACCAACACATGGAGGCCCTGGGGCCTGGAGGCCCGTCCTCCGGGCCCACACTGTCCTCCGGGCCCCCCCTGTCCTCCGGGCCCCCCCCTGTCCTCCGGGCCCCCTCCGTCCTCCGGGCCCCCCTCCGTCCTCCGGCGCCCCCTCCGTCCTCCGGGCCCCCCCGTCCTCCGGGCCCCCCCCCGTCCTCCGGGCCCCCTCCGTCCTCCGGGCCCCCCTCCGTCCTTTCGGGCCCCCCTCCGTCCTCCGGGCCCCCTCCGTCCTCCGGGCCCCCTCCGTCCTCCAGGCCCCCCCCTGTCCTCCGGGCCCCCCTCCGTCCTCCGGGCCCCCCTCCCCCCTCCGGGCCCCCCTCCCCCCTCCAGGCCCCCCCCTGTCCTCCAGGCCCCCTCCGTCCTCCGGGCCCCCCTCCGTCCTCCGGGCCCCCCCCTGTCCTCCGGGCCCCCCCCTGTCCTCCGGGCCCCCCCCTGTCCTCCGGGCCCCCCCCTGTCCTCCGGGCCCCCCTCCGTCCTCCAGGCCCCCCCCCTGTCCTCCAGGCCCCCTCTGTCCTCCGGGCCCCCCTCCGTCCTCCAGGGCCCCCCCCTGTCCTCCGGGCCCCCCTCCGTCCTCCGGGCCTCCTCCGTCCTCCAGGTCCCCCACCTGTCCTCCGGGCCCCCCTCCGTCCTCCGGGCCCCCTCCGTCCTCCAGGGCCCCCCCTGTCCTCCAGGCCCCCTCCGTCCTCCGGGCCCCCTCCATCCTCCGTATCCCCCATACCTGGCTGAACACGGTCTTCTTGTAGGTGGGGTCCAATGCAGGGTTATCTCGGTGCTCCACGGCCAGTCGGCGGTTGATGTACAATCGAGGCATGACGTTGGGTTTGGTGGTTTCTGAGTCCTTCAAGCACTGAGTGATGAGCGCGGTGCGGCGCTTCGACATCAACAGGAATTGCTTAATGTGCTGCATTCAGAAGCAGAGTATACGGGTGATCAGCGGGGTATATATATAAGAAATGGGGAGTCATAACATTCGATCTACGAAGCGGATGGTAAGAAACTCTCACCTTAAGCTGGCTGAAAGTGCCGATGCTGTGGTCCCAGGTGGGGACGAGGTGATTGATGACGTTGTCAAGAAGCCTGACAAACCTGGAGAAGAGGACAGGAGGTGATTGGCCGACCATTCTGTACATCATTATCATATACAGTTATATAGGGATAGACCTCAGATTTCAGGGACAGTTTGATGTCTAAAATCATCCCACTGACCATCTGCACCATAAAACCGAAGGGGACCTGTTATGAGATATGTATGCTATATTGCCAAAAGTATTGGGACGCCTACCTTTACACACACATGAACTTTAATGACATCCCAGTCTTAGTCCAGAGGGTTCAATATGGAGTTGGCTCCGCCCTTTGCAGCTATAACAGCTTCACCGCTGCCAGCGCAGCGCTCCGGTGTGAAAGCCCTCGGGTAGAGTAATGTGAAGCCCTCGGGCTTTCACACTGGAGACAATGCTGCAGCTGTTTGAGGGCGGATTGCAGGCGCTATTTTTAACGCTATAGTGCCTGCATAACGCCCTCAGTGTGAAAGGGGTCTAAATCTTTATCGCCAGAAGACAGCGCTTGTTACGTCCCCCAGGGGGGGTTCCGGTGCACATAGAACTTGTCCCCATTCAAACCCGAGCCGAGGATGCCGAATAAAATACAACTTTCTTTTCTGTCATTGATGGTTGTAGCTCCCTCTCCCCCCCTCCAGCCTAAAAGTAAGGGTTGTCCCATGATGGGGGAGTTACAGCCGGCACTGAGCCCCCCCAACCCTCTCCATCCGGCAGCTGCTGACTCTTCATCTCTCCTCTTCAGTCTACACCAAGTCTGGACCTTTTATTCGGGGGCACAGAGAGTGGGAATGGTCATCGTTAGGATTGATGGGATTTCATTCATAAAAACACAAAGCTGACAACGTCACACACTGACTACACCAGACTGAGACCCCCTAGTGTAGTGACCGCCGTGTGCTGCTGTCAGCTTGTGTTTTTCTCCGGATGTGGCCCTTTGCTGGCCTTTATCTGGCCCTTGCAGTACTTTTTTCTGATATGAGGCAATATTCCCCCTACTGACACCAATAATGGGGCACTATATCTTCCACTGATACCGATGATGAGATAATATTACTCCCAATAATACCAATGATGGGGCATTACTCCTCCTCCTACGGACCACAAACCCCGAGGCCATGTTTATTCTCACTGAAGCTGGGCCTCAGACATTTTCCACTGGCCACAATCCAACCCCCCCTAAAGTCTGAAGGACCAATAAGCTGGCTCTTTGCTTGAAAAGTTTGGAGACCCCTGTCCTAAGCTATAACCCAGAACTCCACCTTCATCCCTCTGTGTTGTCAGACACCTAGACAAGTGGATGGGTCTAGATATCCAACCACACAGCGCAGCACAGATTTAGACGGGAACTAGTGCTTTGTGCACAGGATCCCCTGTCCTGTCTTCAGGTGATAGATCTTCTTTACTATGATTACTTCCTAAAATCATAACTGCCATCTAGTGGCCATAATGTGTTATTTTCCTGAAATACTTCAATGAGCAAAATACCACATTATGGACAGTAGATGGCGCTGAGGATCATTGGAGATTTTTCACTGCAGCTATGGGAACATCATTTCATACAGTGAGTTTTCTATAGATGGACTCCTAAGTAATAAAGCGCTCCTCACCACCTGAAGAATTATTGTGATTTATATCTGTGTTGTCGATTTTTTATTACTTCATGTCTGGTGAAACTGTAGTCAAAACAACAGCAAGAAAGAGTAGATTTCCTTATGGAAAGTGTGGTGGTTTGTAACACTCAATAATGGCTCTAATTCCACTCACTCCAAAGCTAAAAAATATATTTTTTTTTCCTGAACTTGTTAAAGCTCCAGTATCTTCTAAATCATGACCTATCCAATGGGTACAAGAGGAGATTGGTGGAAAATCTGACCTCTGGAGGATCATGGCTCTCCTGTATAAGACGTCGGGGTCGATGGCCTCCAGTCGCGGGTATCGTACCAGGTTAGGGGGAAGAAACATGTCAGCCCTGAGACCCAAATCCCTTTCCTTGGAGGACTTGATCTTTATTCCTCGTAATCGGACATCAATCCCTTCATCTGCAGAAAGATCCATTAGGTCATTAGAGGAGAACAGCAAAATATGAGTGCTGACTGGTTGTTATGTGTAATTGGATCCTGTATATTATACGGCAACAATGTAAACAATATCAACATACATTATATGGTCAAAAACATGGGTCTCTCCTTCCAAATGACGGAGTTCAGGTCAGGACTCCAGTGAAGTATACTGTTAATACTACGAGATACAACAACATTGTAAACAATTGGCCTCTTCCAACCTTGTGGTAACAGTTTGGTGAAGACCCTTTTCTGTTCCCCCATGACTGAGCCCCCTCTGTGTACAAAGCCAGGTCCATAAAGATGTTGTGTGACCAGTTTGTTGTGGAGGAACTCGAGAGTCCAGCACAGAACTCTGACCTCAACCCTACTGAACACCTTGGGATGAATTGGTATGAGTCAAAACTTCTCAACCAACATCTCCATAAAGACTTGGTTTGATGAGTTTGTTGTGGAGGAACATAAGTGTCCTGATCTCCTGAACACCTTTGGGATGAATTGGAACACCAGTGGTGAGCCAGGTCTTCACATCCAACACCAATACTTGACCTCAGAAATGACTGCAAATTCCCACAGACACCCTCCAAGATTCAGTGGAAAGCGGTCTCAGAAGACTGGAGAATGTTATAGCCACAAAAGTAGGGGGGGCAACTCAATCCTAATGGTCATGGGGGGTGCAAATATATTTTAATAGTCATGGTTTTGGTATGGAAAGTCCAACAAGCTCAGAGGCCTCACCTTAACCCTCCCGAACAGCTTTGGGATGAATTGAAGCACCGATGGTGAGCCAGGTCTTCTCATCCAACATCAGAACCTGACCTCACAAATGGGCACAAATTCACCCTCCACAATCTTGTAGAAAGCCCTCCTAGAAGACTGGAGGCTGTTATACCCACAAAGGGATCAGCCCAATAATAACAGCCATGGTTGTGGAATGGAATGTACTGTAGATGTGATGGTCAGGTGTCCATAGACTTTGGGTCATATAATGTAGGAGGTCACAGCAACTTCTGATAGTTCACGTGAACTGGAGCCTGGAAATCCCCCAATCTAACATCATGAAGCAGTCTTCCTTCTCCTGCTGCATTTATCCGTCATATAAAATTTTGAAAACAAAGCAGCAGCTACAGTGGGACCCCTTGTGAGAGAAAAACGTTCTAATTAATTATAAAATCTACAAGGTGAATTATAATGCCAGTATCCACCCCGTGTCACGTATCTCTTATGGGTGTAATCAGACTTTGAATAACTTCTATTCAGTAATTGCCTGTAAAGTGGTTGGTTTCAATGCAAGAAGGTAAAAAAAAAAACCTTCTGCTCCCGCCCCCCCCCCCAATACTCACCTGAGTCTCCTCTCGATCCAGTGATGTGCATGTGAGCCTCGGCTGTCCCAGGTCTCTCTCCACATTAGCGGAGACACAGCAGAGGGAGCATTGGCTCCCATTGCTGTCAATCACAGCCAGTGAACCAATAGATAAGGAGGATTGGGGGTTACTCTGTGCACAGCCACTGCACAGAGCAGGTAAATATGACATGTTTGCTTTATAAAAAAAAGAAAACAACCTTTAGAATCAATTTAAGGTCTATTTACAAAGAAATTCCCTGGATGAATGTCTCCTGCATTCGCACAGATGTCATCTATCCCCATGTTTTGTCTACTATGTGTATCTCCAATGATCATGAGCTCCATCTACTGACCATTATGTGGTATATTCCTGAAATAACTCAATCAGGAAAATACCTCATTACTGCCACTGGATGGAGCTGACGATCGCAGGAAATAAACACGTTAGGTGATATATGTTGACAATTAGTGATGGCTGTGTGAATGCGCGTGACACCGGTCCAGGGAACTTGTCATTAAATAGTTTTCTGATGATATGAATGTGTTCAGAAATCACAGCTACCTTCATCTACTCACCAAAGCACTCTGTGATCCGGATCTCGATAAGCGGCAGGTGACACGTCATATCTTCCAGGACACAAACATCACCGATCAAATTACTACCAACAGGAGAGAGAGAACGTCAGAGAACTGCGACGGGTCACCAGAAACTTTCTATATTAAAGCTGAAGTTTCATCGGCTTATATTTTACCTTCCCTGGTTCCCCCCTCAGCAACATTCTAATGATTTTTTTATATAAAACCTTTTTCTGTTGTCATTTCATCTCTTATTTTAGACCCATTGATGTCATAACTGGGTCTCTGTGACTCTCTATTTAATGCAGGCAGATCATGAGATGACAGAAAAAGTAGGTGAAGGTAGGAAAGCTCAGCAACATAACGGGTGGAAAAATAATGACTGAGCTACGATGGAGAGTTCCCTGCAGATTAGAGAAGACGAAGCTCTGCAGGACACAGTCAGCTCCCTCCACATTTATTCCAACGGTCCGACAACTGGCAGGAAGACCAAAGCCATGGAATGGTTTCCTAGTCCACACTGACCACCAACATTAACACCGTCCCAGCATCTTCCCGAATCAAAGGATCTCAAGCTGTTTTTCACCAAATTTCACCAAATTAACAAGCCCAGCATCAGCCAGGCATCAAAAAATTATTAGAAACTCATAATTGTTCCTCTCCACGGAAATCTTTAGTAAAAGGCGAAAGATTTATTCGATCTGAAGAGAAACCAGAGAGTATAACAGACCAGCGGCCTCAGCGAGGTCTCCGGCGGCTCACAGAGGCCGCTCTACTCATAGCGACTCCGCAGATCATTTCTAAGGAAAAACAGCCAAATAAGGTGCAGAAATGATAAAGAATAAAAAAATGAAAGTCAAACAATAAAAAGAGTTTATCAAGATAAAAATGTCAAAATATATCTTATCTGAGCTCCATTAGAGTTATGCAAATAAAGAAAAGCGGAATTCAAGCTAATGGGCGGTGCAGTACCGCATTTGGCCAGAGGTGCCTCCTCAGGACGACGTCAGTGTGTGACAAAACATGCATCGGGGGGAGTGGCGTGCTGACGTCATCGCGCTGAGTAATCTCTGAGTTGGTGGTATATACTCCCTGGATAAAGGCCCTGGCTGGGTATTAGCCGTAGCTTGCCTTCCAGTAAGCACGCACTTTTTGTGGGGGAGGTGCACGGATTTATGGTGCTGTTTTGGCGTCTATTCAAAAGTTCATTTATTCATTTTTGTATTTTATGAACTATTTTTTATTTGTATATTTTTTTTCACTTTTTGGTGTGTTGGAAGTAATTTATATATATATGTGTTAAGACCCCCATACACACTATTAGATTTTCTGCAGATTTTTGTCTTCAGATTTACCAAAACCGTATAATATATGAGGTCAAACCTTAAGAGTTTCAATTTGTATGCAATCAGACCGGCCCTCGTACTACATGGATTCTGTAATCTGAAGACAAAAATCTTCAGAAAATCTAATAGTGTGTATGGGGCTTAGAGGTTCCTGTTTATGTTTAGCAGACATCTCCTTTAAGCTCTCCTCACCTTTACAAATCCCTATCAAAGGTACACCCAGAACTTTTGTTTCCTTCACAATAGGGACACCTTCTATCTGGATACAACCCCCCCCCCCCCTGGATACAAACCCCCCCCCACCACCCGGCTACTTTTACTCCAATTAACTGCCATTCCTGAAGCTGAACAAAAGAATTTAACATGTAAATTGGCTCTATTAGGCTGGGCTCACATATGAGCCGCATGCAGTCCACAGTAGGGGTCCGGTGTGTCCTGGTTCACCTTTTCAGCCTGAATTTGTTGACTGAATTCAGACCTAAAACAGACCAAAAGACGCACAGCAATTATGTTCAAAACTTACTGGAGCCGCTGCGGAGATATGTGAACCGGCTCCATAGAGAGCACCATAGAGAATTCCATAGAGAGCGCCATAGAGAATTCCATAGAGAACTCCATAGAGAACTCCATAGAGAACTCCATAGAGAGCCATAGAGAATTCCATCGAGAGCTCCATAGAAGAGCACCATAGAGAGCTCCATAGAAGAGCGCCATAGAGAGCTCCATAGAGAATTCCATCGAGAGCTCCATAGAGAGCTCCATAGAGAGCGCCATAGAGAGCTCCATAGAGAGCTCCATAGAAGAGCACCATAGAGAGCTCCATAGAGAGCCATAGAGAGCTCCATAGAAGAGCGCCATAGAGAGCTCCATAGAGAATTCCATCGAGAGCTCCATAGAGAGCTCCATAGAGAGCGCCATAGAGAGCTCCATAGAGAGCTCCATAGAAGAGCACCATAGAGAGCTCCATAGAGAGCCATAGAGAGCTCCATAGAAGAGCGCCATAGAGAGCTCCATAGAGAATTCCATCGAGAGCTCCATAGAAGAGCGCCATAGAGAACTCCATAGAGAGCGCCATAGAGAGCGCCATAGAGAGCCATATAGAGCCATAGAGAATTCCATCGAGAGCTCTATAGAGAACTCCATAAAAGAGCGCCATAGAGAGCCATAGAGAGCTCTATAGAGCGCCATAGAGAGCCATAGAGAGCTCCATAGAGAGCCATAGAGAATTCCATCGAGAGCTCCATAGAGAACTCCACAGGGAGCTCCATAGAGCGCCATAGAGATCTCTATAGAGAGCAGCAGCTGCAGCATGGAGATATGTACATGTCTATTTTTTGTTACTTCTCCTTTAAAGACTCAATTACAATGAAGGTTTGGTAGGCTATGAAATGTCTTTAACATTATAGAACAAACCCCAATGATAATAATTTAGTTATAATGAGAGCATTATTATTAGAATTCTGATATTAAACCAACAAGCAAGCCCAGCATTAGCCAGGCATCAAAAAATTATTAGAAACTCATAATTGTTCCTCTCCACGGAAATCTTTAGTAAAAGGCGAAAGATTTATTCGATCTGAAGAGAAACCAGAGTATACCTGATCTCAGGATCCATGTTTGTTGCCAGTTACAGACAAGTCTTGTTCAGATAAGTGGGAGGCAATTTACTAAGTCACTTTATTATTCTTAAACTCATTCTTTAAAAAAAAAAAAAAAAGATTTTATATATATATATAATTTAAATTTTTAAATGTACGGTAAATAAAAGACATTAAAAATATAAACGGCACAGTGTGAGGAGGATGCTGGGTAAGTATGGAGATGAGAAGTGACTGAGCAGACAATGGCGTCCAGTCAAAGCTTCGGAGAATTCAGAGGGGGGCGGGGCATTCACATTATTCTACTACCTCCCCCAATCAACTCAAAGCAATTCCTAATCTACACACGAGTATTTGATAAAATATATGCGTGAAAAAAAAAACACAAAGATTTAAAGAAAGTGAAACCTTAAAACGATCTCTTTGTGTGACATTTACATTCTGAGCAGCACTTTAGCAATGAAAAAAAAAGAAACAATTGAGAAAATAATGCAAAAGAAACGACGGCTTATATAATCATTATGCACTTTTACGCCAAAAGAAAAATAAAAAAAACTTTCTCCACTTTGTTTTTAGCTTGAAAGTCCTTGATATGATTGAAAAAATGACAATCTTTTCTGGGAGTTGAATTTCTTTCTATTACTATATTATGTCAGCAAAATCAATTGTTTGTTTATTAACTGGAGATATTTTTATATCAGTTTTCACCCATCATTTCCTCTTCTCCTCCCTCCATCACATATAATGAATCGGTTTTAAGAAAAGTCTGGAAAATGATTCTTTGTTGTTTATTTTGCCATTTTAATTACTCAAGTCTCTTTTTTTATATTATTTAACTTTCCACTACGACTGCAACTTTGTATTTCACAGACACACATCATACGAGAATTCTTCAGCAGTAACATTGTACAATATATTCCATCTGAATACAGAAAGTGAAATGTTCCTATTCCAGATCATTGAATTCTGATATTAAACCAACAAGCAAGCCCAGCATCAGCCAGGCATCAAAAAATTATTAGAAACTCATAATTGTTCCTCTCCACGGAAATCTTTAGTAAAAGGCGAAAGATTTATTCGATCTGAAGAGAAACCAGAGTATACCTGATCTCAGGATCGATGTTTGTTGCCAGTTACAGACAAGTCTTGTTCAGATAAGTGGGAGGCAATTTACTAAGTCACTTTATTATTCTCAAACTTCTTTACGGGGAAAAATAAATAAATAAAAACGATGTATATTTATACTTTTTTTATTTTATTTAATGCACTCTAAATAGAAGACATTAAAAAAACTAAATGGCACAGTGTGAGGAGGATGCTGGGTAAGTATGGAGATGAGAAGTGACTGAGCAGACAATGGCGTCCAGTCAAAGCTTCGGAGAATTCAGAGGGGGCGGGGCATTCACACTCTTCTACTACCTCACCCAATCAACTCAAAGCAATTCCTAAATCTACACACGAGTATTTAATAAAATATACACGTGAAAATGTGTGGAAAAAAAAAAAACGCAATTATTTAAAGAAAGTGAAATTTTAAAATGGTCTCTGCAGGACATAAACATTTTAAACTGAACTTTAACAATGAAAAAAATAAATAAACAAACAAGTACTTTTAAGCCATTAAAGTGGAGGGCCACCCTAAAAAAAAAAAATTGCATCACAAATCTGCAAAGAAAAAAAAAAAAAAACGTGAAAAAAAATGACTTACCAGAAACCCTTGTTGCTAGGCGGTCTTCCTAATCTGCCTCTTCCTATTCCGCGGCGTGTTCTTCTCCTCGGTGAGCGGCCCTGTTGCCTTCTGGGAACTGTGTGTGTTCCCAGAACACCACGGGGCCATTCACAGAGCGCCGCGCCGCTCGCACATGCGCAATAGGAAACTGGCAGTGAAGCCGCAAGGCTCCACTGCCTGTTTCCCTTAACTAGGATGGCGGTGCCGGGACCCGAGAGCTGAGGGACGGGTCGGCCTCGGGCGGCCGACATCGCGGGCACCCAGGACAGGTAAGTACTTATTTAAAGTCAGCAGCTACAGTGTTTGTAGCTGCTAACTTTAAAAAAAAAATGTTGCATCCGGAAGCCCGCTTTAAGGGGAAAACGTACTTTTTCTCCACTTTGTTTCTGCTTGAAAGTCCTTCAAATGATTGAAAAAAATCATTTATGTCCCTGCGGGGCGCTCTGTTATCAGCGAGTGTATGAGACTCAGCTGATCAAAGATCGGCGTAAGGAGCCGATCCCGACCCTTACCATGTGATCAGCTGTCAGCCAATGACAACTGATCACATGATGTAAACAGAGCCGGTAATCGGCTATTTTGTTTCCTTACACTGATAACATGAGGAGAAAAAAAAAACGATGACCGGCTACCGTCAGAGGGGCATCAGTCCTGAGCATGGAGAGCCACCGCCGCTGCCTCATCTGTGCCACCCATTAATGCCCACTAGTGCTGCCTATCAGTGCCACCCATCAGACCATTTAATAGTGACATCTATCAGTGCCGCCTCATCAGTGCCCATCAACGGAGGAGAAAAATTACCTGTTTGCAAAATGTTATAAACAAACTATGAAAAGTTTTCTTGTTTGTTTTTTTTGGTCTTTTTTGTTTAGTAAAAAACAAAACAAAAAAACCCCAGTGGTGATTAAATACCACCAAAAGAAAGTAAAATTGTCTTTAAAAAATGATAAAAGTCCTATGTGTATAGGGTCACATGACTGAGTAATTGTCATTCAAAGTGCGACAGCGCTGAAAGCTGAACCTTGGCCTGGGCAGGAAGGGGGTTTAAGTGCCCGGTAGACAAGGGGTTAAGATATAAAAGTTTATATAACCAGCGTTGTCTCAACAAGTAAAGAATATTTGTCATCTTTGATGTGATTTATACTTCCGGCTCTGTGATTTGCTCACAAGGGGTGTGGATCTCTTTATATATACAAATCTTTGTGCAACTATTCAAAAAATTGTTTATATAAAATATTTTAAAGTGCAATCAGTGCTTGGTGTGAAACAATCGTTGGTGAGCAATAAGTCCTTCAAAATATGGTTGATGAAAATCTTCAAATATCGGTGCGATCGATCAAGTGCCACGCCGCGCTCCCCTCTGATGTGGCCGCACTCAGCAGCTCATAAAAGATCAATCGCCGGTGCTGAAATGGGATCTGTTCCCCGAACAATCGCTGTAATGTTTTCCCTGATGCTCCAGCGGGTGGGTTGGAGCTCCTCATATGGATTCAGGGAAATAGAACCAAAGTGATTCCAAAGTGTTATTCCGATTTTTTATTTGTTAAAAAAGCATAAAAACAAAATGTGCATTTATAATATCCTCCTCTTACATGTGAGCATCTAAAATCATCACTCTGGAAGCTCAACACCGCGATCTGCGTTAAAAAGAGCGGGCGTGACAAAGCTGGAAGTATCCACCCACTTAATGCATTTCACTCCGCCCAGGAAGTACCCAGGAAGTTTCTGATGACGCATTTCACTCCACCCAGGAAGTCCCCAGGAAGCTTCTGATGACGCATTTCACTCTGCCCAGGAAGTGCCCAGGAAGCTTCTGATGACGCATTTCACTCTGCCCGGGAAGTTCCCAGGAAGCTTCTGATGACGCATTTCACTCCGCCCGGGAAGTCCCCAGGAAGCTTCTGATGACGCATTTCACTCCGCCCGGGAAGTGCCCAGGAAGCTTCTGATGACACATTTCACTCCGCCCGGGAAGTCCCCAGGAAGTTTCTGATGACGCATTTCACTCCACCCAGGAAGTCCCCAGGAAGTTTCTGATGACGCATTTCACTTCGCCGGGGAAGTCCCCAGGAAGCTTCTGATGACGCATTTCACTCCGCCCGGGAAATGCCCAGGAAGCTTCTGATGACGCATTTCACTCCTCCCAGGAACTTTCTGATGATGCATTTCACTCCACCCAGGAAGTGCCCAGGAAGCTTCTGATGACGCATTTCACTCCGCCCAGGAAGTTTCTAATGACGCATTTCACTCTGCCCGGGAAGTGCCCAGGAAGCTCTGACGCATTTCACTCTGCCCGCATTTCACTCCGCCCAGGAAGTTTCTGATGACGCATTTCACTCTGCCCGGGAAGTGCCCGGGAAGTGCCCAGGAAGCCACTGACGCATTTCACTCTGCCTGGGAAGTGCCCAGGAAGCTTCTGATGACGCATTTCACCCCGTCCAGGAAGTGCCCAGGAAGCTTCTGATGACGTTTCCTGGGCGGAGCGAAATGCATTAAGTGGGTGGATACTTCCAGTTACATCACGTCCGCTCTTTGGAACGCAGATCGCGGTGTTGAGCTTCCAGAGCGATGATTATAGATGATCACATGAAAGAGGAGGATATTATAAGTCTGCACTCTGTTTTTAGGTTTTAACAAATAAAAAATCGGAATAACACTTTGGAATCACTTTGGTTCTATTTCCCTGAATCCATATGAGGAGCTCCAACCCACCCGCTGGAGCATCAGGGAAAACATTACAGCGATTGTTCGGGGAACAGATCCCATTTCAGCACCGGCGATTGATCTTTTATGAGCTGCTGAGTGCGGCCACATCAGAGGGGAGCGCAGCGTGGCACTTGATCGATCGCACCGATATTTGAAGATTGTCATCAACCATATTTGCAAGGACTTATTGCTCACCAACGATTGTTTCTGGGAGTTGAATTGTTTTCTATTATTATATTCTGTCAGCAAAATCAATTGTTTGTTTATTAACTGGAGATATTTATTTTAGTTTTCACCCATCATTTCCTCTTCTCCTCCCTCCATCAGATAATCAGATATAATGAAATCAGTTTTAAGAAAAGTCTGGAAAATTATCCTTTGTTGTTTCTTTTGCCATTTTAATTACTCAAGTCTCTTTTTTTATATTATTTAACTTTCCACTACGACTGCAACTTTGTATTTCACAGACACACATCATACAAGAATTATTCAGCAGCAGGGGCGTTGCTAGGTCTACAAAAGATCCGGGGCTAGAGCCCATAGCAGCAAAGTAAAGAAAGTCATACTCTTGGGTGGGCATACACATGTAGAGAATATACATGTGTGTGTATATATATATATATATATATATATATATATATATATATATATATATATATAAGGCCTGGATGGGG
>JBBGZY010003738.1:0-25152 GCA_037952925.1 Lithobates clamitans
GTGTCACCCCCACAGGGGGCGGAGTCTTGTGTGTCACCCCCACAGGGGGCGGAGTCTTGTGTGTCACCCCACAGGGGGCGGAGTCTTGTGTGTCACCCCCACAGGGGGCGGAGTCTTGTGTGTCACCCCCACAGGGGGCGGAGTCTTGTGTGTCACCCTCACAGGGGGCGGAGTCTTGTGTGTCACCCCACAGGGGGCGGAGTCTTGTGTGTCACCCCACAGGGGGCGGAGTCTTGTGTGTCACCCCACAGGGGGCGGGGTCTTGTGTGTCACCCCCACAGGGGGCGGGGTCTTGTGTGTCACCCCCACAGGGGGCGGAGTCTTGTGTGTCACCTCACAGGGGGCTGAGTCTTGTGTGTCACCTCACAGGGGGCGGGGTCTTGTGTGTCACCCCACAGGGGGCGGGGTCTTGTGTGTCACCCCCACAGGGGGCGGAGTCTTGTGTGTCACCCCACAGGGGGCGGGGTCTTGTGTGTCACCCCACAGGGGGCGGGGTCTTGTGTGTCACCCCACAGGGGGCGGAGTCTTGTGTGTCACCCCCACAGGGGGCGGAGTCTTGTGTGTCACCCCACAGGGGGCGGGGTCTTGTGTGTCACCCCACAGGGGGCGGAGTCTTGTGTGTCACCCCACAGGGGGCGGAGTCTTGTGTGTCACCCCACAGGGGGCGGAGTCTTGTGTGTCACCCCACAGGGGGCGGAGTCTTGTGTGTCACCCCACAGGGGGCGGGGTCTTGTGTGTCACCTCACAGGGGGCTTCCTCCAGAGTGATGATGATGAGGGAGGAGGAAGAAGAGGAGGGGGGAGGGGTATCACTGACATTGATGTGTCTCCTGTTCTCCTTCCTCCAGAGTGATGATGATGAGGGGGGAGGGAGGAGGAGGAAGGAAGAGGAGGGGGAGGGGTATCACTGACATTGATGTGTCTCCTGTTCTCCTTCCTCCAGAGTGATGATGATGAGGGGGGAGGGAGGAGGAAGAAGGAGGAGGAAGAAGAAGGGGGGGAGGGGTATCACTGACATTGATGTGTCTCCTGTTCTCCTTCCTCCAGAGTGATGATGATGAGGGGGGAGGAAGGAGGAGGAAGAAGAAGGGGGAGGAGGGGTATCACTGACATTGATGTGTCTCCTGTTCTCCTTCCTCCAGAGTGATGATGATGAGGGGGGAGGGAGGAGGAGGAAGAAGAAGGGGGGGGGAGGGGTATCACTGACATTGATGTGTCTCCTGTTCTCCTTCCTCCAGAGTGATGATGAGGGGGGAGGGAGGAGGAAGAAGGAGGAGGAAGAAGAAGGGGGGGGAGGGGTATCACTGACATTGATGTGTCTCTAATAACATGTAATGATCTGAAGGCTCCCACAGGGTGGCAGTAAGGAGCTGATAATCCTCGTAGTTCATCTCTATGGCTGGAGGATAAGATTCGGGGTCTCCGCCCTTCAGACAAAAGTCCTCGGATTTGTTGTCTGACGATCTGATGGTACGACGATTGAGGGGGATCTCAGGTGTGTTATTTGGACACATCGTATTTATCTGTATATAATACAAATCTTCATTATCAGAGGGACGTTCATCAGTGCAGACCATTCATAATAATCCTGATGAGGAGGTTCCTCATATGGTCACTAGAGGGCAGACCATTCATGATAATCCTGATGGGAAGGAGGTTCCTCATATGCTCACTAGAGGACAGACCATTCATGATGATCCTGATGGGAAGGAGGTTCCTCATATGGTCACTAGAGGACAGACCATTCATGATAATCCTGATGAGGAGGTTCCTCATATGGTCACTAGAGGACAGACCATTCATGATAATCCTGATGAGGAGGTTCCTCATATGGTCACTAGAGGACAGACCATTCATGATAATCCTGATGAGGAGGTTCCTCATATGGTCACTAGAGGACAGACCATTCATGATAATCCTGATGAGGAGGTTCCTCATATGGTCACTAGAGGACAGACCATTCATGATAATCCTGATGGGGAGGTTCCTCATATGGTCACTAGAGGACAGACCATTCATGATAATCCTGATGGGAAGGAGGTTCCTCATATGGTCACTAGAGGACAGACCATTCATGATAATCCTGATGAGGGAGGTTCCTCATATGGTCACTAGAGGACAGACCATTCATGATAATCCTGATGGGAAGGAAGTTCCTCATATGGTCACTAGAGGACAGGCCATTCATGATAATCCTGATGAGGAGGTTCCTCATATGCTCACTAGAGGACAGACCATTCATGATAATCCTGATGGGAAGGAGGTTCCTCATATGCTCACTAGAGGACAGACCATTCATGATAATCCTGATGGGAAGGAGGTTCCTCATATGGTCACTAGAGGACAGACCATTCATGATAATCCTGATGGGAAGGAGGTTCCTCATATGGTCACTAGAGGACAGACCATTCATGATAATCCTGATGAGGAGGTTCCTCATATGGTCACTAGAGGACAGACCATTCATGATAATCCTGATGAGGAGGTTCCTCATATGGTCACTAGAGGACAGACCATTCATGATAATCCTGATGAGGAGGTTCCTCATATGGTCACTAGAGGACAGACCATTCATGATAATCCTGATGAGGAGGTTCCTCATATGGTCACTAGAGGACAGACCATTCATGATAATCCTGATGAGGAGGTTCCTCATATGGTCACTAGAGGACAGACCATTCATGATAATCCTGATGAGGAGGTTCCTCATATGGTCACTAGAGGGCAGACCATTCATGATAATCCTGATGAGGAGGTTCCTCATATGGTCACTAGAGGACAGGCCATTCATGATAATCCTGATGAGGAGGTTCCTCATATGGTCACTAGAGGACAGACCATTCATGATAATCCTGATGGGAAGGAGGTTCCTCATATGGTCACTAGAGGACAGACCATTCATGATAATCCTGATGGGAAGGAGGTTCCTCATATGGTCACTAGAGGACAGACCATTCATGATAATCCTGATGAGGAGGTTCCTCATATGGTCACTAGAGGACAGACCATTCATGATAATCCTGATGAGGAGGTTCCTCATATGGTCACTAGAGGACAGACCATTCATGATAATCCTGATGGGAAGGAAGTTCCTCATATGGTCACTAGAGGACAGGCCATTCATGATAATCCTGATGAGGAGGTTCCTCATATGGTCACTAGAGGACAGACCATTCATGATAATCCTGATGGGAAGGAGGTTCCTCATATGGTCACTAGAGGACAGACCATTCATGATAATCCTGATGGGAAGGAGGTTCCTCATATGGTCACTAGAGGGCAGACCATTCATGATAATAATGATGGGGATTAGGTTCCTCATATGGTCACTAGAGGACAGACCATTCATGATAATCCTGATGAGGAGGTTCCTTATATGGTCACTAGAGGACAGACCATTCATGATAATCCTGATGGAAGGAGGTTCCTCATATGGTCACTAGAGGACAGACCATTCATGATAATCCTGATGGGAAGGAGGTTCCTCATATGGTCACTAGAGGGCAGACCATTCATGATAATAATGATGGGGAGTAGGTTCCTCATATGGTCACTAGAGGACAGACCATTCATGATAATCCTGATGAGGAGGTTCCTCATATGGTCACTAGAGGACAGACCATTCATGATAATCCTGATGGGAAGGAGGTTCCTCATATGGTCACTAGAGGACAGACCATTGATGATAATCCTGATGGGAAGGAGGTTCCTCATATGGTCACTAGAGGACAGACCATTCATGATAATCCTGATGAGGAGGTCCCTCATATGGCCACTAGAGGGCAGACCATTCATGATAATCCTGATGGGAAGGAGGTTCCTCATATGGTCACTAGAGGGCAGACCATTCATGATAATCATGATGGGGAGGAGGTTCCTCATATGGTCACTAGAGGACAGACCATTCATGATAATCCTGATGAGGAGGTTCCTCATATGGTCACTAGAGGTCAGACCATTCATAATAATCCTGATGAGGAGGTTCCTCATACGGCCACTAGAGGGCAGACCATTCATGATAATCCTGATGGGGAGTAGGTTCCTCATATGGTCACTAGAGGACAGACCATTCATGATAATCCTGATGAGGAGGTTCCTCATACGGCCACTAGAGTAGTCTCTATGATAGAAGGCCTCCATGATCACCTTTATGATAGAATGCCTCCATGATAGAAGGTGTCTATGATCAACTCCATGATAGAAGACCTCTATGAAAGCCTCCAGGATGGCCTCCATGATAGAAGGACCCCATTATTATTATTATTATACAGGATTTATATACAAAAGGTTGTCACTGTGGGGAATGAGCTGATGGAAGTGGGAGGAGATTAGTTGGAGATGTGATCGGCTTTCCTGAAGAGATGAGTTTTCAGGGATCGTCTGAAGGTAGAAGAGTAGGGGATAGCCGGATAGATGGAGGTAGAGAGTTCCAGAGGATGGGAGAGGCTCTGGAGAAATCCTGGAGAGGAGCATGGGAGGAGGAGATGAGAGAGTAGGAGGTCTTGAGAATAGCGGAGAGTTCGATTTGGGTGATATTTGGAGAGAAGATTGGTGATGGAGCTCGGGGCAGAGTTGTGAATGGCTTTGTATGTTGTGGTTAGTATTTTGAATTTCATTCGCTGTGTGATTGGGAGCCAGTGTAGGGATTGGAGGAGAGGGTTGGCGGACACTGAATGGAGACCAGTGTAGGGATTGGAGGAGAGGGTTGGTGGACACTGAATGGAGACCAGTGTAGGGATTGGAGGAGAGGGTTGGTGGACACTGAATGGAGGTCAGTGTAGGGATTGGAGGAGAGGGTTGGTGGACACTGAATGGAGACCAGTGTAGGGATTGGAGGAGAGGGTTGGCGGACACTGAATGGGAGCCAGTGTAGGGATTGGAGGAGAGGGTTGGCGGACACTGAATGGAGACCAGTGTAGGGATTGGAGGAGAGGGTTGGTGGACACTGAATGGAGGTCAGTGTAGGGATTGGAGGAGAGGGTTGGTGGACACTGAATGGAGACCAGTGTAGGGATTGGAGGAGAGGGTTGGCGGACACTGAATGGGAGCCAGTGTAGGGATTGGAGGAGAGGGTTGGCAGACACTGAATGGAGACCAGTGTAGGGATTGGAAGAGAGGGTTGGCAGACACTGAATGGAGACCAGTGTAGGGATTGGAGGAGAAGGTTGGCAGACACTGAATGGAGACCAGTGTAGGGATTGGAGGAGAGGGTTGGCAGACACTGAATGGAGGTCGGTGTAGGGATTGGAGGAGAGGGTTGGCAGACACTGAATGGAGACCAGTGTAGGGATTGGAGGAGAGGGTTGGCAGACACTGAATGGAGACCAGTGTAGGGATTGGAGGAGAGGGTTGGCGGACACTGAATGGAGACCAGTGTAGGGATTGGAGGAGAGGGTTGGCGGACACTGAATGGGAGCCAGTGTAGGGATTGGAGGAGAGGGTTGGCGGACACTGAATGGAGACCAGTGTAGGGATTGGAGGAGAGGGTTGGTGGACACTGAATGGAGGTCAGTGTAGGGATTGAGGAGAGGGTTGGCAGACACTGAATGGAGACCAGTGTAGGGATTGGAGGAGAGGGTTGGCAGACACTGAATGGAGACCAGTGTAGGGATTGGAGGAGGGGGTTGGCAGACACTGAATGGAGACCAGTGTAGGGATTGGAGGAGAGGGTTGGCAGACACTGAATGGGAGCCAGTGTAGGGATTGGAGGAGAGAGTTGGCAGACACTGAATGGAGACCAGTGTAGGGATTGGAGGAGAGGGTTGGTGGACACTGAATGGAGACCAGTGTAGGGATTGGAGGAGAGGGTTGGCAGACACTGAATGGAGACTAGTGTAGGGATTGGAGGAAAGGGTTGGTAGACACTGAATGGAGACCAGTGTAGGGATTGGAGGAGAGGGTTGGTAGACACTGAATGGAGACCAGTGTAGGGATTGGAGGAGAGGGTTGGCAGATACTGAATGAAGATCAGTGTAGGGATTGGAGTAGAGGGTTGGTAGACACTGAATGGAGACCAGTGTAGGGATTGGAGGAGAGGGTTGGCAGACACTGAATGGAGACCAGTGTAGGGATTGGAGGAGAGGGTTGGTGGTCAGTGTAGGGATTGGAGGAGAGGGTTGGCAGACACTGAATGGAGACCAGTGTAGGGAATGGAGGAGAGGGTTGGTGGACACTGAATGGAGACCAGTGTAGGGATTGGGGGAGAGGGTTGGCAGGCACTGAATGTAGACCAGTGTAGGGATTGGAGGAGAGGGTTGGCAGACACTAAATGGAGACCAGTGTATGGATTGGAGGAGAGGGTTGGCAGACACTGAATGGAGACCAGTGTAGGGATTGGAGGAGAAGGTTGGCAGACACTGAGTGGAGACCAGTGTAGGGATTGGAGGAGAGGGTTGGCAGACACTGAATGGGAGCCAGTGTAGGGAATGGAGGAGAGGGTTGGCAGACACTGAATGGAGACCAGTGTAGGGATTGGAGGAGAGGGTTGGTTGACACTGAATGGAGACCAGTGTAGGGATTGGAGGAGAGGGTTGGTGGACACTGAATGGAGGTCAGTGTAGGGATTGGAGGAGAGGGTTGGTGGACACTGAATGGAGACCAGTGTAGGGATTGGAGGAGAGGGTTGGCGGACACTGAATGGGAGCCAGTGTAGGGATTGGAGGAGAGGGTTGGCAGACACTGAATGGAGGTCAGTGTAGGGATTGGAGGAGAGGGTTGGCGGACACTGAATGGAGACCAGTGTAGGGATTGGAGGAGAGGGTTGGCAGACACTGAATGGAGACCAGTGTAGGGATTGGAGGAGAGGGTTGGCAGACACTGAATGGAGACCAGTGTAGGGATTGGAGGAGAGGGTTGGCAGACACTGAATGGGAGCCAGTGTAGGGATTGGAGGAAAAGGTTGGCAGACACTGAGTGGAGACCAGTGTAGGGATTGGAGGAGAGGGTTGGCAGACACTGAATGGAGACCAGTGTAGGGATTGGAGGAGGGGGTTGGCAGACACTGAATGGAGACCAGTGTAGGGATTGGAGGAGAGGGTTGGCAGACACTGAATGGGAGCCAGTGTAGGGATTGGAGGAGAGAGTTGGCAGACACTGAATGGAGACCAGTGTAGGGATTGGAGGAGAGGGTTGGTGGACACTGAATGGAGACCAGTGTAGGGATTGGAGGAGAGGGTTGGCAGACACTGAATGGAGACTAGTGTAGGGATTGGAGGAAAGGGTTGGTAGACACTGAATGGAGACCAGTGTAGGGATTGGAGGAGAGGGTTGGTAGACACTGAATGGAGACCAGTGTAGGGATTGGAGGAGAGGGTTGGCAGATACTGAATGAAGATCAGTGTAGGGATTGGAGGAGAGGGTTGGTAGACACTGAATGGAGACCAGTGTAGGGATTGGAGGAGAGGGTTGGCAGACACTGAATGGAGACCAGTGTAGGGATTGGAGGAGAGGGTTGGTGGTCAGTGTAGGGATTGGAGGAGAGGGTTGGCAGACACTGAATGGAGACCAGTGTAGGGATTGGAGGAGAGGGTTGGTGGTCAGTGTAGGGATTGGAGGAGAGGGTTGGCAGACACTGAATGGAGACCAGTGTAGGGAATGGAGGAGAGGGTTGGCAGACACTGAATGGAGACCAGTGTAGGGATTGGAGGAGAAGGTTGGTAGACACTGAATGGAGACCAGTGTAGGGATTGGAGGAGAGGGTTGGCAGACGCTGAATGGAGACCAGTGTAGAGATTGGAGGAGAGGGTTGGCAGACGCTGAATGGAGACCAGTGTAGGGATTGGAGGAGGACACTGAATGGAGACCAGTGTAGGGATTGGAGGAGAGGGTTGGCAGACACTGAATGGAGATCAGTGTAGGGATTGGAGGAGGACACTGAATGGAGACCAGTGTAGGGATTGGAGGAGAGGGTTGGCAGACACTGAATGGAGATCAGTGTAGGGATTGGAGGAGAGGGTTGGCAGACACTGAATGGAGACCAGTGTAGGGATTGGAGGAGAGGGTTGGCAGACACTGAATGGAGACCAGTGTAGGGATTGGAGGAGAGGGTTGGCAGACGCTGAATGGAGACCAGTGTAGGGATTGGAGGAGGACACTGAATGGAGACCAGTGTAGGGATTGGAGGAGAGGGTTGGCAGACACTGAATGGAGATCAGTGTAGGGATTGGAGGAGGACACTGAATGGAGACCAGTGTAGGGATTGGAGGAGAGGGTTGGTGGTCAGTGTAGGGATTGGAGGAGAGGGTTGGCAGACACTGAATGGAGACCAGTGTAGGGAATGGAGGAGAGGGTTGGCAGACACTGAATGGAGACCAGTGTAGGGATTGGAGGAGAAGGTTGGTAGACACTGAATGGAGACCAGTGTAGGGATTGGAGGAGAGGGTTGGCAGACGCTGAATGGAGACCAGTGTAGAGATTGGAGGAGAGGGTTGGCAGACGCTGAATGGAGACCAGTGTAGGGATTGGAGGAGGACACTGAATGGAGACCAGTGTAGGGATTGGAGGAGAGGGTTGGCAGACACTGAATGGAGATCAGTGTAGGGATTGGAGGAGGACACTGAATGGAGACCAGTGTAGGGATTGGAGGAGAGGGTTGGCAGACACTGAATGGAGATCAGTGTAGGGATTGGAGGAGAGGGTTGGCAGACACTGAATGGAGACCAGTGTAGGGATTGGAGGAGAGGGTTGGCAGACACTGAATGGAGACCAGTGTAGGGATTGGAGGAGAGGGTTGGCAGACGCTGAATGGAGACCAGTGTAGGGATTGGAGGAGGACACTGAATGGAGACCAGTGTAGGGATTGGAGGAGAGGGTTGGCAGACACTGAATGGAGATCAGTGTAGGGATTGGAGGAGGACACTGAATGGAGACCTGTGTAGGGATTGGAGGAGAGGGTTGGCAGACACTGAATGGAGATCAGTGTAGGGATTGGAGGAGAGGGTTGGCAGACACTGAGCGGTTGGTAAGGTGTATAAGCCTGGCAGCAGCATTCATGATAGACTGAAGAGGGGAGGAGCCTATGGAGAGGCAGCCAATGAGAAGGGAGTGAATGAGGAGTTCGGTGGTTTCATTTGATAAAAAGGGGCGTGGTTTAGAGATGTTACGGAGGCGGAGTCTACAAACTTTTGACAACGATTGGATTTAAGGCTGGAAGGAGAGGTCAGAGTCTAGGATTACACCGAGTACCCTGACGTGAGGGGAGGGACTGACAGTTGCATTGCTGATTTTGGTAGAGAAGTCATGGAGGGGGGCACGGACGGGGGGGGGGGGGGGTCGAATGGGAATATTAATATCTCAGTTTTAGAGAGATTTAGTTGAAGGAACTGGTGGGACATCCATGTATACCTGGATTATTCTACTGTCTTTGTGGACGAGAGATTATCGGCAGGCGTACACTCATTGGGCCACAAATGTGTTGATCAGGCACACAGGGGCAACATGAGAGCACACTCGTTAAACCGATAATGTCTTTGCAGAGCGAACACACCCCCACAAGACGATCGTTCTGTGCATCGCACAGGGGTCCTTAGCTGGCGGACATGTCCCCACTCCACAAACATTTCTCTACATCCCCAAAGAGCTTTTCACTACCAAATGGAAGTGGTGGGACATCCATGCTGATAAGTCAGTTAGTAATGGAGAGGAGACTGAAGGAGTGAGGTGAGGAGTAGACAGATTTGGGTGTCATCAGCGTATAAGTGGTATTGGAAGCCGTGGGCAGTTATAAAGTGACCGAGGGAGGAGGTGTAGATAGAGAAGGGGTCCAAGAACCGAGCCTTGGGGGACCCCCACAGAAAGGGGCAATGGAGAGGAGGAGACAGAGTTGTAGGTGACACTGAAGGAGCGCTGTGATAGACAGAGAACCAGGATAGAGCAGAATCTCGGAGGCCAAGGGAATGGAGTTTATTGAGAAGGAGCGGGTGGTCAATAGTATCAAAGGCCGCAGAGAGGTCCAGTAGTAGGAGTATGGAGTACTGGCTGTTGGTTTTAGCAGTTAGTAAATCGTTAGTGAGTTTTAGTAAGGTAGTTTCCGTGGAGTGCTGCGAGCGAAAGCCAGACTGTAAGGGGTGAAGAAGGTTATTTTCACTGAGGTAGGAGCTAAGACGGTTGTAGACTAAGCGTTCTAGAAGTTTAGAGGTGAATGGGAGCAATGAGATGGGTCTTAAGTTGTTCAGGTTGGTGGGGTCCAGTGAGGGCTTTTTAAGAATGGGAGTGATCTGCACATGTTTTAGAGGGGAGGGGAAGGTGCCACTAGAGAGGGAGAGATTGAAGATGTGGATGAGGGAGCATAGGATAGAAGAAGAGGGTGACCGTAGTAGTTGTGGGGGAACAGGACCCAGGGGACAATTGGTTAGGTGGGCATCCGAGAAAAGTTTTGTAACCTCTTCAGTAGTAGCCAATTCAAAAGAGGAGAGTGTTGAATGTGCTGTTAGGCAAGGTATGTTGGGTGGGGAAGACGTACGCACAGTGGAGGTGTCCTCACCAGTTGCATCAATCTTGTCTTTGAAGTGATTGGCAATCTCTTGGGCAGTGAGTGAGTTAGTGGGTAGAGGGGGTGGTGGACTGAAGCAGACAGTTAAAGGTAGAGAAGAGCCGACGGGGACTGGGTGAAACAGTATTATTAAGAGAGACAAAGTAGGCTTGTTTGGCAGCATGGAGGCAGGAATTGTATTTTAGGAGGGCAGATTTATATAGGGTGAAGTCTTGCAGGCATTTGGTTTTACGCCACAGTCATTCAAGAACACGTCAATGTCTCTTGAGATTTCTAGTGTTGTCCGTTTGCCAGAGTTGTAACGGTCGGGGCCTGATTCTGGGTCTGGTTTGAGGAGCATGTGCATCTAGTGATGATGAGAAATCTCCATGATCGCCTTCATGATAGAAGGCCCCCATGATCGCCTTCATGATAGAAGGCCCCCGTGATCGCCTTTGTGATAGAAGGCCCCCGTGATCGCCTTTGTGATAGAAGGCCCCCATGATCGCCTTCATGATAGAAGGCCCCCATGATCGCCTTCATGATAGAAGGACCCCGTGATCGCCTTCATGATAGAAAGACCCCATGATCGCCTTCATGATAGAAGGCCCCCATGATCGCCTTCATGATAGAAGGCCCCCATGATCGCCTTCATGATAGAAAGACCCCATGATCGCCTTCATGATAGACCCCATGATCGCCTTCATGATAGACCCCATGATCGCCTTCATGATAGAAGGCACCCATGATCGCCTTCATGATAGAAGGACCCGTGATCGCCTTGATGATAGAAAGACCCCATGATCGCCTTCATGATAGACCCCATGATCGCCTTCATGATAGACCCCATGATCGCCTTCATGATAGAAGGACCCCATGATCACCTTCATGATAGAATGTGTCTGTGATCGCCTTCGTGATAGAAGGCCCCCATGATCGCCTTCATGATAGAAGGCCCCCATGATCGCCTTCGTGATAGAAGGCCCCCATGATCGCCTTCGTGATAGAAGGCCCCCATGATCGCCTTCGTGATAGAAGGCCCCCGTGATCGCCTTCGTGATAGAAGGCCCCCGTGATCGCCTTCGTGATAGAAGGCCCCCGTGATCGCCTTCGTGATAGAAGGCCTTCGTGATAGAAGGCCCCCGTGATCGCCTTCATGATAGAAGGCCCCCGTGATCGCCTTCATGATAGAAGGCCCCCTTGATCGCCTTCGTGATAGAAGGCCCCCGTGTTTGCCTTCGTGATAGAAGGCCCCCGTGATCGCCTTCGTGATAGAAGGCCCCCGTGATCGCCTTCGTGATAGAAGGCCTTCGTGATAGAAGGCCCCCCTGATCGCCTTCGTGATAGAAGGCCTTCGTGATAGAAGGCCCCCCTGATCGCCTTCGTGATAGAAGGCCCCCGTGATCGCCTTCATGATAGAAGGCCCCCGTGATCGCCTTTGTGATAGAAGGCCCCCATGATCGCCTTCATGATAGAAGGCCCCCATGATCGCCTTCATGATAGAAGGCCCCCATGATTGCCTTCATGATAGAAGGCCCCCATGATTGCCTTCATGATAGAAGGCCCCCGTGATCGCCTTCATGATAGAAGGCCCCCGTGATCGCCTTCATGATAGAAAGACCCCATGATCGCCTTCATGATTGAAGGCCCCCATGATCGCCTTCATGATAGAAGGCCCCCATGATCGCCTTCATGATAGAAAGACCCCATGATCGCCTTCATGATAGACCCCATGATCGCCTTCATGATAGACCCCATGATCGCCTTCATGATAGACCCCATGATCGCCTTCATGATAGACCCCATGATCGCCTTCATGATAGAAGGCACCCATGATCGCCTTCATGATAGAAGGACCCGTGATCGCCTTGATGATAGAAAGACCCCATGATCGCCTTCATGATAGACCCCATGATCGCCTTCATGATAGAAGGACCCCATGATCACCTTCATGATAGAATGTGTCTGTGATCGCCTTCGTGATAGAAGGCCCCCATGATCGCCTTCATGATAGAAGGCCCCAATGATCGCCTTCATGATAGAAGGCCCCCATGATCGCCTTCGTGATAGAAGGCCCCCTTGATCGCCTTCGTGATAGAAGGCCCCCTTGATCGCCTTCGTGATAGAAGGCCCCCTTGATCGCCTTCGTGATAGAAGGCCCCCGTGATCGCCTTCGTGATAGAAGGCCCCCGTGATCGCCTTCGTGATAGAAGGCCTTTGTGATAGAAGGCCCCCCTGATCGCCTTCGTGATAGAAGGCCTTCGTGATAGAAGGCCCCCCTGATCGCCTTCGTGATAGAAGGCCCCCGTGATCGCCTTCGTGATAGAAGGCCCCCGTGATCGCCTTCGTGATAGAAGGCCCCCGTGATCGCCTTCGTGATAGAAGGCCCCCGTGATCGCCTTCGTGATAGAAGGCTCCCGTGATCGCCTCGTGATAGAAGGCCCCCGTGATCGCCTTCGTGATAGAAGGCCCCCGTGATCGCCTTCGTGATAGAAGGCCCCCCGTGATCGCCTTCGTGATAGAAGGCCGCCGTGATCGCCTTCGTGATAGAAGGCCCCCGTGATCGCCTTCGTGATAGAAGGCCCCCGTGATCGCCTTCGTGATAGAAGGCCCCCGTGATCGCCTTCGTGATAGAAGGCCCCCGTGATCGCCTTCGTGATAGAAGGCCCCCGTGATCGCCTTCGTGATAGAAGGCC
The DNA here is from genome assembly GCA_037952925.1 of Lithobates clamitans. Taxonomy (NCBI): domain Eukaryota; kingdom Metazoa; phylum Chordata; class Amphibia; order Anura; family Ranidae; genus Lithobates; species Lithobates clamitans. The sequence continues at coordinate 13,164 of JBBGZY010003738.1, forward strand.
CCCGTGATCACCTTCGTGATAGAAGGCCCCCGTGATCGCCTTGATGATAGAAATACCCCATGATCGCCTTCATGATAGACTCCATGATCGCCTTCATGATAGAAGGACCCCATGATCGCCTTGATGATAGAAGGCCCCCATGATCGCCTTCATGATAGAAGGCTCCCATGATCGCCTTCATGATAGAAGGCCCCCATGATCGCCTTCATGATAGAAGGCCCCCATGATCGCCTTCTGTTAGCGAAATTTGGCTGCACACAGTCAAATCTCCTGTTTCTAATCATAACAATTTCGTCTAATGATATAATACCATCTCACCTTTTGATCATATGTCTCTCCTCTGGTGTAGCTCATCCTCTGGTGTATGCCTCATGCTTACAAATAGAATCACAACCTCATGCTTCCAGTTCCAAGATCACACTGCAGCCAGCCTCCCTCAGCTGTCTGAGTGAGCCACTTTATTAACATATCAATAGGACGTCCCGAAGCTCGAGGGTTCAGCCTCCAACAGCCAAACACCTCTTACAAAGCTTGTGACCTCACAGGATATTAATGACCATATAAGGATTTAACAACACAGGAAAAATGCAACAACCAATGAACAATGACTACAGGAGTTTTATGGGTGTGTCTGAGCAGAGACAGGGTGCATGTATGTTTTTAGAAGCCACATGGCTTTCAAACATTAACCCTGTCTCCAACCAGAACCCAAAAGACTCCCGTATTTCCGTTGATAGAAATCCCTATTATACATTGTTCCAGAGAACAATGTATACCTGGATTATTCTACTGTCTTTGTGGACGAGAGATTATCGGCAGGCGTACACTCATTGGGCCACAAATGTGTTGATCAGGCACACAGGGGCAACATGAGAGCACACTCGTTAAACCGATAATGTCTTTGCAGAGCGAACACACCCCCACAAGACGATCGTTCTGTGCATCGCACAGGGGTCCTTAGCTGGCGGACATGTCCCCACTCCACAAACATTTCTCTACATCCCCAAAGAGCTTTTCACTACCAAACGGATCTCAACCAGCATCAGTCTGCCCCAGTCAGCTCTTTAGAGCGGCCTGCGAGAGAACAAACACTGGGAGATTTATGACAATACATTAATGTGTAAAATTTTACACAACACTTCATGATAGAAGGTCCCCATGATCGCCTTCATGATAGAAGGCCCCCATGATCGCCTTCGTGATAGAAGGCCCCGTGAACCCCTTCGTGATAGAAGGCCCCCGTGAACCCCTTCGTGATAGAAGGCCCCCGTGATCGCCTTTGTGATAGAAGGCCCCCGTGATCGCCTTTGTGATAGAAGGCCCCCATGATCGCCTTCGTGATAGAAGGCCCCCGTGATCGCCTTCGTGATAGAAGGCCCCCGTGATCGCCTTCGTGATAGAAGGCCCCCGTGATCGCCTTTGTGATAGAAGGCCCCCGTGATCGCCTTTGTGATAGAAGGCCCCCGTGATCGCCTTCGTGATAGAAGGCCCCCGTGATCGCCTTTGTGATAGAAGGCCCCCGTGATCGCCTTTGTGATAGAAGGCCCCCGTGATCGCCTTTGTGATAGAAGGCCCCCGTGATCGCCTTTGTGATAGAAGGCCCCCGTGATCGCCTTTGTGATAGAAGGCCCCCGTGATCGCCTTTGTGATAGAAGGCCCCCGTGATCGCCTTTGTGATAGAAGGCCCCTGTGATCGCCTTTGTGATAGAAGGCCCCCGTGATCGCCTTCGTGATAGAAGGCCCCCCTGATCGCCTTCATGTTAAAAGGCCTCCACGAAGGCCACCAGGATCGTCTCCATGATAAAAGGTTTCCAGGATCGCCTGTATGATCATAATTACAGCATAGAGAAAAAGCATTCCACAAATGTGGCAAAACATTTCAGTGATCCACATGGAGGGGGAGGGATTTTTCAGGGTGGATATCCATCAGCCTTACATAGTTACATAGTAGGTGAGGTTGAAAAAAGACACAAGTCCATCAAGTCCAACCTATGTGTGTGATTATGTGTCAGTATTACATTACATATCCCTGTATGTTGCGGTCATTCAGGTGATTATCTAATAGTTTCTTGAAGCTATCAATGCTCCCCGCTGAGACCACCGCCTGTGGAAGGGAATTCCACATCCTTGCCGCTCTTACAGTAAAGAACCCTCTACGTAGTTTAAGGTTAAACCTCTTTTCTTCTAATTGTAATGAGTGGCCACGAGTCTTATTAAACTCTCTTCTGCGAAAAAGTTTTATCCCTATTGTGGGGTCACCAGTCCGGTATTTATATATTGTGGGGTCACCAGTCCGGTATTTATATATTGTGGGGTCACCAGTCCGGTATTTATATATTGTGGGGTCACCAGTCCGGTATTTATATATTGTGGGGTCACCAGTCCGGTATTTATATATTGTGGGGTCACCAGTCCGGTATTTATATATTGTGGGGTCACCAGTCCGGTATTTGTATATTGTGGGGTCACCAGTCCGGTATTTGTATATTGTGGGGTCACCAGTCCGGTATTTATATATTGTGGGGTCACCAGTCCGGTATTTATATATTGTGGGGTCACCAGTCCGGTATTTATATAATGAAATCATATCCCCTCTCAAGCGTCTCTTCTCCAGAGAGAATAAGTTCAGAGCTCACAACCTTTCCTCATAACTAAGATCCTCCAGACCCTTTATTAGCTTTGTTGCCCTTCTTTGTAGTCGCTCCATTTCCAGTACATCCTTCCTGAGGACTGGTGCCCAGAACTGGACAGCATACTCCAGGTGCGGCCGGACCAGAGTCTTGTAGAGCGGGAGAATTATCGTTTTGTCTCTGGAGTTGATCCGCTTTTTAATTGCTGAGCCTATCATCTACTAGGACCCCCAGGTCCTTTTCCATCTTAGATGCATTATTTTAAATTTTTCTACATTGAGCCTCATTTGCCATGTAGTTGCCCCTCCCCCATTAATTTGTTCAGATCTTTTTGCAAGGTTTCCACATCCTGCGGAGAAGTTATTGCCCTGCTTAGCTTAGTATCGTCTGCAAATACAGAGATTGAACTGTTTATCCCATCCTCCAGGTCGTTTATGAACAAATTAAATAGGATTGGTCCCAGCACAGAACCCTGGGGAACCCCACTACCCACCCCTGACCATTCTGAGTACTCCCCATTTTTTACCACCCTCTGAACTCGCCCCTGTAGCCAGTTTTCAATCCATGTACTCACCCTATGGTCCTTGCCAACGCACCTTATTTTGTACAGTAAACGTTTATGGGGAACTGTGTCAAATGCTTTTGTAAAATCCAGATACACCACGTCTACGGGCCTTCCTTTATCTAGATGGCAACTCACCTCCTCATAGAAGGTTAATAGATTGGTTTGGCAAGAACGATTCTTCATGAATCCATGCTGATTACTGCTAATGATATCATTCTTATTACTAAAATCTTGTAAATAGTCCCTTATCCCCTCCAAGAGTTTACATACTATTGATGTTAGGCTGACTGGTCTGTAATTCCCAGGGATGTTTTTTGGGCCCTTTTTAAATATTGGTGCTACATTGGCTTTTCTCCAATCAGCTGGTACCATTCCAGTCAATAGACTGTCTGTAAAAATTAGGAACAACGGTCTGGCAATCACCTGACTGAGTTCCCTAAGTACCCTCGGGTGCAAGCCATCTGGTCCCGGTGATTTATTAATGTTAAGTTTCTCAAGTCTAATTTTAATTCTGTCCTCTGTTAACCATGGAGGTGCTTCCTGTGTTGTGTCATGAGGATAAACACTGCAGTTTTGGTTATTGAAGCCCCCGATTCCCTCGTGAAGACTGAGGAGAAGAATAAATTCAATACCTTTGCCATCTCCCCATCCTTTGTAACCAGATGTCCTTCCTCATTCTTTATGGGGCCAATATGGTCTGTCCTCCCTTTTTTACTGTTTACATACTTAAAGAATTTCTTGGGATTTTTTTTGCTCTCCTCCGCTATGTGTCTTTCATGTTTTATCTTAGCCGTCCTAATTGCACCCTTACATTTCTTGTTGCATTCTTTATAAAGTCTGAATGCTGATGATGATCCCTCAACCTTGTATTTTTTGAAGGCCTTCTCCTTTGCTTTTATATGCATTTTTACATTGGAGTTAAGCCATCCAGGACTTTTGTTCGCTCTTTTAAATTTATTACCCAATGGGATACATTGGCTAATGCCCTTATTTAATATGCTCTTAAAGCAAACCCATCTCTCCTCCGTATTCTTTGTTCCTAATATTTTATCCCAATTTATGCCTTTTAGCAAGGTTTGTAGTTTAGGGAAGTTGGCTCTTTTGAAATTCAGTGTCTTTGTGTTCCCTTTATGTTTCCTATTTGTGTGATTTATACTGAAACTAATTGACCTGTGATCGCTGTTCCCTAAATTGCCCCCTATTTCCACATCTGCGATCAGGTCTGTATTGTTGGTAATCAGTAGATCTAGTAATGTTTTATTTCTAGTTGGTGCGTCTACCATCTGACCCATAAAATTGTCCTGCAAGACATTCCTGCGATGGGGGCCGAGCTTGGCTTGCACCCTTCATATGGTGGATGTGGAGTCCTGCGATGGGGGCCGAGCTGGGCTGACTGGGCTGACACCCTTCACATGGTGGATGTGGATTTCTGCAATGAGGGCCGAGCTGGGCTAACACCCTTCATATGGTGGATGTGGAGTCCTGTGATGGGGGCCGAGCTGGGACCGACACCCTTCATATTATGGATGTGGAGTCCTGTGATGGGGGCTGAGCTGGGCTGACACCCTTCATATGGTGGATGTGGAGTGCTGTGATGGGGGCCGAGCTGGGCTGACACCCTTCATATGGTGGATGTGGAGTCCTGTGATGGGGGCTGAGCTGGGCTTGCACCCTTCATATGGTGGATGTGGAGTCCTGCGATGGGGGCCAAGCTGGGCTTGCACCCTTCATATGGTGGATGTGGAGTCCTGTGATGGGGGCCGAGCTGGGCTGACACTCTTCATATGATGGATGTGGAGTCCTGTGATGGGGCAAGCTGGGCTGGCACCCTTCATATGGTGGATGTGGAGTCCTGCGATGGGGTTTGAAGCCACGTCCTGTTTGTCTGACACGTTTTTTTCTCTCTCTCCAGCGGATTCGGATGACAGCTATTTAGATGAATATTATTATTATAATGATGATGATGATGATGGAGAGGATGATGATGATATCAGAATCTGGGACAACAACCCCTATCAGAACACCTACTGCGGCCTTCGCCCCTCTTTTCTTCTCTCCCAGAATTATAGCTTACCCCAACCTAGATATATAACCCAAGAGGTAAGTACCACACGACAGGGGTAGGGAGAGGAGAGGAAGGGATTAGTGTTAGGTTGGTGAGAAGGGGACGAGATTGACAGCAAGCAGTAGAGGACACGATTGGTGGTAGACGCGAGAGGAGGGGATGGAGGACATTACAGGATTGGTGGTGGAGGAGGGGAGATGATTGGTGGTAGGTGGGATAGGAGGACATTACAGGATTGGTGGTGGAGGAGGGGAGATGATTGGTGGTAGGTAGGTGGGATAGGAGGACATTACAGGATTGGTGGTGGAGGAGGGGAGATAATTGGTGGTAGGTAGGTGAGACAGGAGGACATTACAGGATTGGTGGTGGTAGGTGGGATAGGAGGACATTACAGGGTTGGTGGTGGTAGGTAGGTGGGATAGGAGGACATTACAGGATTGGTGGTGGAGGAGGGGAGATGATTGGTGGTAGGTAGGTGGGATAGGAGGACATTACAGGGTTGGTGGTGGTAGGTAGGTGGGATAGGAGGACATTACAGGATTGGTGGTGGAGGAGGGGAGATGATTGGTGGTAGGTAGGTGGGATTGGTGGTGGAGGAGGGGAGATGATTGGTGGTAGGTAGGTGGGATAGGAGGACATTACAGGATTGTTGGTGGTGGAGGAGGGGAGATGATTGGTGGTAGGTAGGTGGGATAGGAGGACATTACAGGATTGGTGGTGGAGGAGGGGAGATGATTGGTGGTAGGTAGGTGGGATAGGAGGACATTACAGGATTGGTGGTGGAGGAGGGGAGATGATTGGTGGTAGGTGGGATAGGAGGACATTACAGGGTTGGTGGTGGAGGAGGGGAGATGATTGGTGGTAGGTGGGATAGGAGGACATTACAGGATTGGTGGTGGAGAAGTGGAGATGATTGGTGGTAGGTAGGTGGGATAGGAGGACATTACAGGGTTGGTGGTGGAGGAGGGGAGATGATTGGTGGTAGGTGGGATAGGAGGACATTACAGGGTTAGTGGTGGAGGAGGGGAGATGATTGGTGGTAGGTAGGTGGGATAGGAGGACATTACAGGATTGGTGGTGGAGGAGGGGAGATGATTGGTGGTAGGTGGGATAGGAGGACATTACAGGGTTGGCGGTGGAGGAGGGGAGATGATTGGTGGTAGGTGGGATAGGAGGACATTACAGGATTAGTGGTGGAGGAGGGGAGATGATTGGTGGGAGGTAGGTGGGATAGGAGGACATTACAGGATTGGTGGTGGAGGAGGGGAGATGATTGGTGGTAGGTGGGATAGGAGGACATTACAGGATTGGTGGTGGAGGAGGGGAGATGATTGGTGGTAGGTAGGTGGGATAGGAGGACATTACAGGGTTGGTGGTGGAGGAGGGGAGATGATTGGTGGTAGGTAGGTGGGATAGGAGGACATTACAGGGTTGGTGGTGGAGGAGGGGAGATGATTGGTGGTAGGTGGGATAGGAGGACATTACAGGATTGTTGGTGGAGGAGGGGAGATGATTGGTGGTAGGTGGGATAGGAGGACATTACAGGATTGGTGGTGGATTAGTGGAGATGATTGGTGGTAGGTAGGTGGGATAGGAGGACATTACAGGATTGGTGGTGGAGGAGGGGAGATGATTGGTGGTAAGTAGGTGGGATAGGAGGACATTACAGGATTGGTGGTGGAGGAGGGGAGATGATTGGTGGTAGGTAGGTGGGATAGGAGGACATTACAGGGTTAGTGGTAGGTATGTGGGATAGGAGGACATTACAGGGTTGGTGGTGGAGGAGGGGAGATGATTGGTGGTAGGTGGGATAGGAGGACATTACAGGATTGGTGGTGGAGGAGTGGGGATGATTGGTGGTAAGTAGGTGGGATAGGAGGACATTACAGGATTGGTGGTGGAGGAGGGGAGATGATTGGTGGTAGGTAGGTGGGATAGGAGGACATTACAGGATTGGTGGTGGAGGAGGGGAGATGATTGGTGGTAGGTAGGTGGGATAGGAGGACATTACAGGGTTGGTGGTGGTAGGTAGGTGGGATAGGAGGACATTACAGGGTTGGTGGTGGAGGAGGGGAGATGATGGTAGGTAGGTGGGATAGGACGACATTACAGGATTAGTGGTGAAGGAGGGGAGATGATTGGTGGTAGGTGGGATAGGAGGACATTACAGGGTTGGTGGTGGAGGAGGGGAGATGATTGGTGGTAGGTAGGTGAGACAGGAGGACATTACAGGGTTGGTGGTGGTAGATAGGTGGGATAGGAGGACATTACAGGGTTGGTGGTGGAGGAGGGGAGATGATTGGTGGTAGGTGGGATAGGAGGACATTACAGGGTTGGTGGTGGAGGAGGGGAGATGATTGGTGGTAGGTGGGATAGGAGGACATTACAGGGTTGATGGTGGAGGAGGGGAGATGATTGGTGGTAGGTAGGTGGGATAGGAGGACATTACAGGATTAGTGGTGGAGGAGGGGAGATGATTGGTGGTAGGTAGGTGAGACAGGAGGACATTACAGGGTTGGTGGTGGTAGATAGGTGGGATAGGAGGACATTACAGGGTTGGTGGTGGAGGAGGGGAGATGATTGGTGGTAGGTGGGATAGGAGGACATTACAGGGTTGGTGGTGGAGGAGTGGAGATGATTGGTGGTAGGTGGGATAGGAGGACATTACAGGGTTGGTGGTGGAGGAGGGGAGATGATTGGTGGTAGGTGGGATAGGAGGACATTACAGGGTTGGTGGTGGAGGAGGGGAGATGATTGGTGGTAGGTAGGTGGGATAGGAGGACATTACAGGATTGGTGGTGGAGGAGGGGAGATGATTGGTGGTAGGTAGGTGGGATAGGAGGACATTACAGGATTAGTGGTGGCGGAGGGGAGATGATTGGTGGTAGGTGGGATAGGAGGACATTACAGGATTGGTGGTGGAGGAGGGGAGATGATCGGTGGTAGGTAGGTGGGATAGGAGGACATTACAGGATTGGTGGTGGAGGAGGGGAGATGATTGGTGGTAGGTGGGATAGGAGGACATTACAGGGTTGGTGGTGGAGGAGGGGAGATGATTGGTGGTAGGTAGGTGGGATAGGAGGACATTACAGGGTTGGTGGTAGGTAGGTGGGATAGGAGGACATTACAGGATTGGTGGTGGAGGAGGGGAGATGATTGGTGGTAGGTAGGTGGGATAGGAGGACATTACAGGATTGGTGGTGGAGGAGGGGAGATGATTGGTGGTAGGTGGGATAGGAGGACATTACAGGATTGGTGGTGGAGGAGGGGAGATGATCGGTGGTAGGTAGGTGGGATAGGAGGACATTACAGGGTTGGTGGTGGAGGAGGGGAGATGATTGGTGGTAGGTGGGATAGGAGGACATTACAGGGTTGGTGGTGGAGGAGGGGAGATGATTGGTGGTAGGTGGGATAGGAGGACATTACAGGATTGGTGGTGGAGGAGGGGAGATGATTGGTGGTAGGTAGGTGGGATAGGAGGACATTACAGGGTTGGTGGTAGGTAGGTGGGATAGGAGGACATTACAGGATTAGTGGTGGAGGAGGGGAGATGATTGGTGATAGGTGGGATAGGAGGACATTACAATATTGGTGGTGGAGGAGGGGAGATGATTGGTGGTAGGTAGGTGGGATAGGAGGACATTACAGGATTGGTGGTGGAGGAGGGGAGATGATTGGTGGTAGGTAGGTAGGTGGGATAGGAGGACATTACAGGGTTGGTGGTGGAGGAGGGGAGATGATTGGTGGTAGGTAGGTGGGATAGGAGGACATTACAGGATTGGTGGTAGGTAGGTGGGATAGGAGGACATTACAGGATTGGTGGTGGAGGAGGGGAGATGATTGGTGGTAGGTGGGATAGGAGGACATTACAGGATTGGTGGTGGAGGAGGGGAGATGATTGGTGGTAGGTAGGTGGGATAGGAGGACATTACAGGGTTGGTGGTAGGTAGGTAGGATAGGAGGACATTACAGGATTGGTGGTGGAGGAGGGGAGATGATTGGTGGTAGGTAGGTGGGATAGGAGGACATTACAGGGTTGGTGGTGGAGGAGGGGAGATGATTGGTGGTAGGTAGGTGGGATAGGAGGACATTACAGGATTGGTGGTGGAGGAGGGGAGATGATTGGTGGTAGGTAGGTGGGATAGGAGGACATTACAGGGTTGGTGGTAGGTAGGTGGGATAGGAGAACATTACAGGGTTGGTGGTAGGTAGGTTTGGTAGGACATGGTGGTAGGTTGGACAGATGTGTCACATGACGTGTCTTTACCATGAAGGAGGCGGACCGGAATGCCAAGGAACTATTAGAAGAGGAGAAGAGGGAGAAGGAGAAAGCTGATAAGAAGAGACTGAAGAAAAAGGTATGCTATTGGCTGTCTGCTGACTCCGCCCCCTTTGACCTTGTGTATGGAAGTAATGGTTTGCATTGTTCTCCGTCATTGTAGAGGCAGAAAGATCGGAAACGCCAGCAGAAGCTGCAGGAGGCGGAGGATGGAAAGACCTCATTGGAGGAGAAGACGGTTAGTGAGGGATGCTGGGTACATGTCAGGAAAAGGGCCCCGGACCCCTGATAGTCACCTTATACCAATGTACCCAATGCGTCTTGATGTGACCTTCTCTCATATGACAGTGCTTTGGTCTAGCAGCCAATCACCATGACTGAACACTGTCACATGACTGAGTGACATTACTACTCCCCTGACAACAACCATTTACCATCTGGGGGGAAGGGCCGGTAAGGTGAATATCGGGGGTTTGGAGTGTCATGGCATAGACGCACAGTGGGCAGGGTGACGGGGTCTCTTCAATGTGTTCAGATGCACAGAAAATGATGTATGCTTAGGGTCACTGGGTTGGGGTCAGGGCTATTGGGTTAGGTTCAGGGTCATTGGGTGGGGGAGGGTCAATGGGATAAGGTCAGGGCCACATGGATAGGGTCAGGCTCATTGGGTAGGGGAGGGTCACTGGGTTAAGGTCAGGGCCACACGGTTAGGGTCAGGCTCATTGGGTGGGGGAGGGTTAAGGTCAGGGCCACACGGTTGGGGTCAGGCTCATTGGGTGGGGGAGGGTTGATGGGATAAGGTCAGGGCCACACGGTTGGGGTCAGGCTCATTGGGTAGGGGAGGGTCACTGGGTTAAGGTTAGGGTCAGGCTCATTGGGTGGGGGAGGGTTAAGGTCAGGGCCACACGGTTAGGGTCAGGCTCATTGGGTCGGGGAGGGTCAATGGGTTAGGTTCAGGGTCACTGGGTTAAGTTCAGGGCCACACGGTTGGGGTCGGGCTCATTGGGTGGGGGAGGGTCGATGGGATAAGGTCAGGGCCACACGGTTGGGGTCAGGCTCATTGGGTCGGGGAGGGTCAATGGGTTAGGTTCAGGGTCACTGGGTTAAGTTCAGGGCCACACGGTTGGGGTCAGGCTCATTGGGTGGGGAGGGTCGATGGGATAAGGTCAGAGCCACACGGTTAGGGTCAGGCTCATTGGGTCGGGGAGGGTCGATGGGATAAAGTCAGGGCCACACGGTTGGGGTCAGGCTCATTGGGTCGGGGAGGGTCACTGGGTTAAGTTCAGGGCCACACGGTTGGGGTCAGGCTCATTGGGTGGGGGAGGGTCGATGGGTTAAGGTCAGGGCCACACGGTTAGGGTCAGGCTTATTGGGTGGGGGAGGGTCGATGGGAAAGGTTCAGGGTCACTGGGTTAAGGTCAGGGCCACACTGTTAGGGTCAGGCTCATTGGGTCGGGGAGGGTCAATGGGATAAGGTCAGAGCCACACGGTTAGGGTCAGGCTCATTGGGTGGGGGAGGGTCGATGGGAAAGGTTCAGGGTCACTGGGTTAAGGTCAGGGCCACACTGTTAGGGTCAGGCTCATTGAGTGGGGGAAGGTCAATGGGATCAGGGTCTCTGGGCAGAGGAAACACTGAGGAGCCCAACGTCATAACCTGTTTCTATTCGTCTACCTCATTGAACTACAAGTCCCATGATGCTTTGGGACATTGGCAGTGGGCGGGGTGTTCATATCAAGCTACATTTACTGTGCTAACTCCACCCACATTGCTGCACAGCACTGAGCGGTGGTGGCCCTGTTCAAGGTGAGAGGATAGCGTCCTCCAGGACAGGCAGGGCTGGTCTCTGATTGGACGGCAGTCTGTTAGCGGGTTCCATGTTTTGTCTTACAGGTAACGGTCACAAAGACGATGGATAGTAATAGTGCAATACGGAAGGGGAAAGCAGATGATGAGGACTTGGCCCGGCAAGACTCCAGCACGTCGGTAGTGATGTGAGTAAAGAGGACCTGTCTTTAGAAACCCTCCTGTACAGTCCTAGTAATGTTATCAGGGCTCTTATGTTCTAGATTACACCTGTGTGGAGGTCTGTCTGACCACTTGTATGTGAAGTAGGTTGTTGTGGTGGCCCTTACTTGTTGATGGACGGCAGAGGTTCCTGTGTGTTCTGGGCCCTCAGTGTATCTGGCCCAATGGTCAGATAATCAGCCAGTAAGTGTCAACTGCCCTCTGCTTACAGGATGACCTGGATCTGGAAGTACGTTTGTTCGTCAGGCCCAGAAGAGGATGGAGAACAAGCCCAAGCCGGACCGCAAGGAACGAACAAAGGAGCCATCACGGGAGAGGGCACTGGGGCAGTCTAAGGAGAGAGTAGAGGAACGGTCCAGAGAAAGAGTGCCAGATGGGTCTCAGGAGAGAACATGTGCCCAACTGCCCGCTCCAACCCAACCTG
>JBBGZY010003739.1:0-27500 GCA_037952925.1 Lithobates clamitans
TCCGAATTGACAGATCGCACTGCGATGTGCGAACTGATCTGGGGGTGTCATTAACCTTGCATTGACACTCCCAGCGGTTTGCATAGGGCAGTGTGAACTGCCTGCGAGTCAAGTACGATGTGGGAGCCCCGCCTCATTTCCTGGCTACAGCATCATCTAGCCCTTTTCTCCCCAGCCTGACTGGCCCAGCCCCTTTCATTCATTGGATTTCAGTTCTGTCATTTAATAGAGGCTCAGCACCACATTAGCATCACCCAGGGTGGTCTGTATACAAATACAACCTGCCTAGGAACGCCCACTCCTCCATACTGACACCCACCTATCGGGGCAATTTTGATATTGGCATAACTCCTCCCCAGAGCCGGCCCACTGCTTCCATCAGGGGGTCTCTGTTCAGACATCATTCAGGGGTCACCATCTATATTCTGAACTGAGACGCCGGGCTCAGAGATGACACAATCATGTTCACAAATGTCTGACGCAGATCAGCCCCCTGCTGCAGCCTCTCAATTTGTGACTTGTTACAATGTTGCCGTCTGATCAGTGGGGGAAGAGGGGACTAAGGAAATGCCTCCTCCTGCCTGCAGCAGACTGATGACGACATCTCAGCCTAGACAAAGTCACAGGGCCGGAGCTCAAAGATGAGTTTTTTTTTTTTTATGATAAAGTTGCGAGTTTCTCTTCGAATGATGGAGCTGAATGCTGTGTCCTGTCAGGCCTCTTCATCGCGATCATATGAGGTGAGCTCCGCGCTCATTTTTAGCGATTTCAATGGACTCTTCAGGTTTTATATGTTGTTTTTTTTCAGCGGTGGGAATGAACGGGTGAGAAGCCAGGGGAAAGTCACCGGCTCCATGTCTTGCTTCTACTGTAAACAACCGTCTGACGTGTTTGTGGTGATAACAATGGCTGCCCGGCCAACCGTCACAAGAGAGCTCTCTGCGCACATTCAGGAGAAAATGACAAAAGATGATTATTATTCCTTCTGTATCCGGAGTTCTGTGTTATTACATGACATGGGAAGCGGCTGATTTCATCAGCCGTGAGGGCAGCCATGTTTTAGGTAGGTTGCCTTGTTTTAGGTTGGTTGCCATGTTTTAGGTTGGTTGCCATGTTTCAGGTTGGTTGCCATGTTTTAGGTAGGTTGCCTTGTTTTAGGTTCGTTGCCATGTTTTAGGTAGGTTGCCTTGTTTTTAGGTTGGTTGCCATGTTTTAGGTTGCCTTGTTTTAGGTAGGTTGCCATGTTTTAGGTAGGTTGCCTTGTTTTAGGTTGGTTGCCTTGTTTTAGGTTGGTTGCCTTGTTTTAGGTTGGTTGCCATGTTTTAGGTTGCCATGTTTTAGGTAGGTTGCCACGTTTTAGGTTGGTTGCCTTGTTTTAGGTTGGTTGCCATGTTTTAGGTTGGTTGCCACGTTTTAGGTTGGTTGCCACGTTTTAGGTTGGTTGCCACGCTTTAGGTTGGTTGCCATGTTTTAGGTTGGTTGCCTTGTTTTAGGTTGGTTGCCTTGTTTTAGGTTGGTTGCCTTGTTTTAGGTTGGTTGCCTTGTTTTAGGTTGGTTGCCTTGTTTTAGGTAGGTTGCCATGTTTTAGGTAGGTTGCCATGTTTTAGGTAGGTTGCCATGTTTTAGGTTGGTTGCCACGTTTGAGGTTGGTTGCCACATTTGAGGTTGGTTGCCACGTTTGAGGTTGGTTGCCACGTTTGAGGTTGGTTGCCTTGTTTTAGGTTGGTTGCCTTGTTTTAGGTTGCCATGTTTTAGGTAGGTTGCCTTGTTTTAGGTTGCCATGTTTTAGGTAGGTTGCCTTGTTTTAGGTTGGTTGCCATGTTTTAGGTTGGTTGCCATGTTTTAGGTTGGTTGCCATGTTTTAGGTTGGTTGCCATGTTTTAGGTAGGTTGCCATGTTTTAGGTAGGTTGCCATGTTTTAGGTAGGTTGCCATGTTTTAGGTAGGTTGCCATGTTTTAGGTAGGTTGCCATGTTTTAGGTTGCCTTGTTTTTAGGTTGGTTGCCATGTTTTAGGTTGGTTGCCTTGTTTTAGGTAGGTTGCCATGTTTTAGGTAGGTTGCCATGTTTTAGGTAGGTTGCCATGTTTTAGGTAGGTTGCCATGTTTTAGGTTGGTTGCCACATTTGAGGTTGGTTGCCACGTTTGAGGTTGGTTGCCACGTTTGAGGTTGGTTGCCTTGTTTTAGGTTGGTTGCCTTGTTTTAGGTTGGTTGCCTTGTTTTAGGTTGCCATGTTTTAGGTAGGTTGCCACGTTTTAGGTTGGTTGCCTTGTTTTAGGTTGGTTGCCATGTTTTAGGTTGCCATGTTTTAGGTTGGTTGCCATGTTTTAGGTTGGTTGCCATGTTTTAGGTTGGTTGCCATGTTTTAGGTTGGTTGCCATGTTTTAGGTTGGTTGCCACGTTTGAGGTTGGTTGCCACGTTTGAGGTTGGTTGCCACGTTTGAGGTTGGTTGCCACATTTGAGGTTGGTTGCCTTGTTTGAGGTTGGTTGCCTTGTTTGAGGTTGGTTGCCTTGTTTGAGGTTGGTTGCCTTGTTTTAGGTTGGTTGCCTTGTTTTAGGTTGGTTGCCATGTTTTAGGTTGGTTGCCATGTTTTAGGTAGGTTGCCATGTTTTAGGTTGGTTGCCACGTTTGAGGTTGGTTGCCACGTTTGAGGTTGGTTGCCACGTTTGAGGTTGGTTGCCACGTTTGAGGTTGGTTGCCTTGTTTTAGGTTGGTTGCCTTGTTTTAGGTTGCCATGTTTTAGGTAGGTTGCCACGTTTTAGGTTGGTTGCCTTGTTTTACGTTGGTTGCCTTGTTTTACGTTGGTTGCCATGTTTTAGGTTGCCTTGTTTTAGGTTGGTTGCCATGTTTTAGGTTGGTTGCCATGTTTTAGGTTGGTTGCCATGTTTTAGGTAGGTTGCCATGTTTTAGGTAGGTTGCCATGTTTTAGGTAGGTTGCCATGTTTTAGGTAGGTTGCCATGTTTTAGGTAGGTTGCCATGTTTTAGGTTGGTTGCCATGTTTTAGGTAGGTTGCCATGTTTTAGGTAGGTTGCCATGTTTTAGGTAGGTTGCCATGTTTTAGGTTGCCATGTTTTAGGTTGGTTGCCATGTTTTAGGTTGGTTGCCTTGTTTTAGGTTGGTTGCCTTGTTTTAGGTTGGTTGCCTTGTTTTAGGTTGGTTGCCATGTTTTAGGTTGCCTTGTTTTAGGTTGGTTGCCATGTTTTAGGTTGCCTTGTTTTAGGTTGGTTGCCATGTTTTACTTTGGTTGCCACGTTTTAGGTTGGTTGCCATGTTTTAGGTTGCCTTGTTTTAGGTAGGTTGCCATGTTTTAGGTTGGTTGCCTTGTTTGAGGTTGGTTGCCTTGTTTTAGGTTGGTTGCCTTGTTTTAGGTAGGTTGCCTTGTTTTAGGTTGGTTGCCATGTTTTAGGTTGCCTTGTTTTAGGTAGGTTGCCATGTTTTACTTTGGTTGCCATGTTTTACTTTGGTTGCCATGTTTTAGGTTGGTTGCCATGTTTTAGGTTGGTTACCATGTTTTAGGTTGGTTGCCTTGTTTTAGGTTGGTTGCCTTGCTTTAGGTTGGTTGTCATGTTTTAGGTTGGTTGCCATGTTTTAGGTAGGTTGCCTTGCTTTAGGTTGGTTGTCATGTTTTAGGTTGGTTGCCATGTTTTAGGTAGGTTGCCTTGTTTTAGGTTGGTTGCCATGTTTTAGGTTGGTTGCCATGTTTTAGGTTGGTTGCCACGTTTTTGGTTGGTTTCCACGTTTTTAGTTGGTTGCCACGTTTTTAGGTTGGTTGCCACGTTTTTAGGTGGTTGCCACGTTTTTTGGTTGGTTTCCACGTTTTTAGTTGGTTGCCACGTTTTTAGGTTGGTTGCCACGTTTTTAGGTTGGTTGCCACGTTTTTAGGTTGGTTGCCACGTTTTTAGGTTGGTTGCCACGTTTTTAGGTTGGTTGCCACGTTTTAGGTTGGCTGCCACGTTTTAGGTTGGCTGCCACGTTTTAGGTTGGCTGCCACGTTTTAGGTTGGTTAGGAGCACCTCGTATAAAAACGTCTTTCTTTGGATGTTTGTTTAAAAAAGTTTTTCCAACAAGAGCGTCCAATGCAGCCAACGAATTATCTAAGGCCTCTTTCACACGGGGCGGATCAGTGATGATTCGCCCCGTGAACATCCGCTGGCTCAGCGGGGATCGCTCCGCCGATCCCCGCTGAGCAGGAAGATGACAGGTGCATCGCTGCACAGTGTGCAGCGACGGACCTGTCAGAGCGCCGCTCTCCCCTATGGGGGGATCGGATGATGACGGTCCGTAGTGTCCGTCGTCATCCGATCCGATCCGAAAACGGAGGAAAAAGTAGGTTTTTCCTCCGTTACACTTTTCGGATCGGAGCGGGGTCGGATGTCAGCGGACATGTCACCGCTGACATCCGACGCCCCATAGGGATGAATGTATGTCCGTTTTTCATCCGAAAACGGAAGGATGAAAAACGGACATACGGATCCCCGTGTGAAAGAGGCCTTAGAAGAACCATTATGGAGGAAAGACTCCATTTATTGTTGCCACCATCCCAAATATGTTCTATATAAAGAATAAGTACCCCTCCCCCCCCCCCGGTACAAAGGGTTTTTGGGGGCAAACTTTTTGAAGACACAATATTTTCGAAAAAATAGAAAAATGTATTATTTCATAAAAATAGTGTAACGGTCAGTGATAACAACAACCATACACAAAGTGATACATAATATCCATATATAGTATATAGGAAAGGAGCACTTCTCCTATAGCCCGACGCGTTTCGGGAGATTCAAGATAAATCCCTTCTTCAGGTAAATGAAGGAGACAATAGTTTGGAGTCTCTCTGAAACAGAAAAAAACAAAAGTCTAGATTTCCAGAAAACAACAAAGCAAACACGGTGTCAAACGTGGAAACATCATGGCATCATGATAGAACCAACGCGTTTCGGGGGATAGGGCCCCCCTCCTCCTTCATCAGGGCTTAAAGCGGAGTTCCGCCCATTTAAAAGTCAGCAGTTACAAAAAGTTTAGCTGCTGACTTTTTAAATAAACAGACACTCGCCTGTGCCACGGTCCAGCGATGCGGCCGCAGGGAGCCCCCCTCCTCTTCGCAGAGCCCCCCCCCCCCCCATTGAAACTGTGGGCACCTGGTCTGTGACAGCTTGTGGCTTCACGGCCGGGCACGCACTGCGCATGCACAGGTCGCCACACCCTCCGAGCAGACAGGCAGTCTTCTGGGGACCTGTGACGTGTCCCAGAAGATTGCCGAGAGGGAGGGGCCACCTAGGGGGGAGAGGAGGAGGCGCGGCCCGTTTTTCGGAAGCAGGAAGTGGGGCAGGAAGTCGCATTTAAAACGAAGCTGAATCCAACACAGTTTTACTTCACATAATTGCACTGCATGGGATCCCCCCCCCTCAGCCTGCTCTCCTCCAATGATAAGACTTGTCCTGACACGCCCCATCTGCACAGCCATTTAGTGGGAAGCTCAGTGCACTGCTGCTTCTCCTCCCCCAGCCTCTTATGTAGTCTTTTGTAGTGTAAAACGACAAGTACATTTCTAGGCCCTTCCCTGTAAAGTAATAACACAGACTGAGGGAACCTAAAAGAGAACCAAGGTGGGTCCAACTAGGACTAAACAGGAGGGGGGGGGGGACCAAATTCACATAGTAACCAAGTTGTAGTGACCAAAAACCTTCACTAGATGTCAGCATATTAATGAGCAATAATATCCCTGATGCAGTTTAACAGAATGCATAACAAATACTTGTAAGGGGGGGGGGGCAGAAAAATGGTAAATAAACCCCCCCCCCCCCCCGAGTGAGATGACCATTCCCAACCATTTAAAGTGTAAGTTCACCTTTAACAGAACAATCTGTAAGGTGAAAATACACAGGACCCCCCCCCCATATATATGTATGTGTATATGTGTATGTACTGTATTCTATAAATGGGATTTGGCTTTAATCGTGCGATTCTCTCCCCCCGCAGGTCACGGTGACGATTCGCACTCTGATGAAGAAACTGAACGAGCGGATCGAACAGCTAAGGGCTTCCCTCCTGAGATCGGTGTCCACACGTCAGATGTATCCTTCCCATACAGCTTCCCCCTGACCCCCCCCCCCCCCCCCCGGAGCTCCACCCTATACTGGCTCTGATTTCACCGCACACTGCGAGCTTCCCTCACCTCGAATGGCAGCGGCACCCGAGAGCCGAATCGGAAAACTCAACTGGGGTGCCGACATCGCGGGACTCCCCGGACAGGTAAGTGGCCTAATATTAAAAGTCAGCAGCTACAGTGTGTGTGTGTGTGTAGCTGCTGACTTTTTTAATTCTTGGAGGGGGTGGGGAGGAAGGCTGGAGCTCCCCTTTAAGGGAAATTTCTGCTTTCCTAATAAAAATTGACCACACTAAGCAAGAGAGCACACTGTGGTCAGTTCTCTAGCTATGCTGGGAACTCGGCCTGCTCTCCTCCAATGATCAGACTTGTCCTGACACGCCTCCCCCCTTGCACAGCCATTTAGTGGGAAGCTCAGTGCACTGCTGCTTCTCCTCCCCCCAGCTCTTATGTAGCTGAGAACAGAGGGAGTGGGATCCAAAAAGGGGGGAAAAAAGGTTTTTATAATCTTTTTTTCTTTTCTTTTTTTTTTTTCTTTTTTTTTTTTAATATATATCTATACACAAATTTTTTGCCTTTCATTTCTGTTTGAAAACTGAATGGGTTGTTTAACAAGGGGATCGTTTACAATCACTTTTTAACCCCCTTCATGACCAGGCCATTTTTTGCTATTCAGCCCTGCGCTACTTTAATTGGTAACTGGGCGGTCATGCAACGCTGTACCCAAATAAAATTTATATAACTTTTTTCACACAAACAGAGCTTTTCTCCCCCCCCCAAAAAAACCCTGCAAGACAATCGCATAATGTGCTAGTATGCATGGCATACTAGCACATTACGAAATCCTTACCTTCAAAACGAAGCCCTTCCAGTGGCGCACCGCTGAGAGAGGGCTGACCTCTTCTCCCGTCCTTTTTCTTCCGGGATCGTGGACTCCGGCGCTGTGAGTAGCCGGAGCAGCGGTGGTGTCACTCCCGCGCACGCGGGCAGGAGCCCCCGGTTCCGGCACGAACTGACGTCACTGGCTGCGTCCAGGGAGAATATCTCCTAATGGTGCACGTTTAGGAGATTTTTTGGTAAAAATTTTTTAGGAAAATAAAGTAAATAAAATTTAGTTTTTCTTCACAATTTTTTAAATTTTTTTTTTTTTATATATATATATACGGTCACCAGTTCAGTACAGCCTCATCATATAACTGGTGTGGCGGTGATTAGGGATACTGACTGCGGTGACCGTATGTAAAAAAAAAAAAAAAAATTTAATTTTTTTTTCTTTCTTTTAATATGCAATTATTTTAAAATATATACTTTAATTATTATAAAATAATTTATTTATTTTTTGCCTTGTTTGGAGATTGAGAGTATGGTGAAGAAAAATAATAAAAGTAATTATTTAAATAATATACTGTATTATTAAAATAAAAAAAAATTACTTCTTTGTTATTCATTCCCCAATTGTATTCATTTTATATTGGAATGTATTTTGTCAAAAATAATAAAAATTTAAAAAGTTAAAAAAATAAAAAAACATTTTTTTGCCCTTTTTGAAGATTTTTTTTTCCATACTCTTATCAGAGTAGTACTGACACTGTATAAAAAAACAAAAAACAAAAAAAAAAGAAACTCTGGGGTGATGTTCAGGGATTTTTTTTTTTTTTTTACACTATCATTGCTTATAATAGTGATCATCACTGTTCTAAGCAATAATTTTAGCTGCCATGAATAGTGTGCTTGCTATAGTGATCTTTTAATTGGCTACAGCTAATCACATGGTACGGGGTGCTGGGATTGGCCCAGGTACCATGTGATCGCTGTGGGCCAATCGCAGCATTTTTTATTCAACTATTCTAAATATATACTGTATTATTATAATTTTTTTTTTTTTTTTGCCTTTTTGGAGATTGATGAGAGTAAGGGGAAGAAAATTTTTTTTTAAATATATACTATATTTATTTATTATAAAAATAATTTATTTTTTGCCTTTTTGGGAGATTGATAAGAGTATATGGAAGAAAAAAAATAATAATTATTTAAAGATATACTGTATTTATTATAAAATTTCTTTTTTTTCCTCTTTGAAGATTTTTTTTTTTCATACTCTTATCAGAGTAGTACAGTGTCCCTCCCCATAGTGACACTGTAAAAAAAACCAAAAAACTGGGGTGTTTTTCAGGGATTTTTTTTTTTCTTACGCTATCATTGCTTATAATATTGATCATCACTGTTCTAAGCAATAATTTTAGCTGCCATGAATAGTGTACTTGCTATAGTGATCTTTAATTGGCTACAACTAATCACATGGTACAGGGTGCTGGGATTGGTCTAGGTACCATGTGATCGCTGTGGGCCAATCGCAGCATCACAATAGTAAGCAAAGCGGTGACGAATAGAAGACATTTATTACCGTTTTGTTTACATTGTAATCCTGTTTCCGCTATGACCGGCCATATCGATCACGTGATAACTGCGGCTGCTCACGGTGATCATGTGATCGCTGCGGTTATCATGTGATCGCTATGATTGTGTCATAGCGATCGCATGATTATAGTGTCACCGGATTGCGCTGCTGCACGCCCCCGGGGGGGGGGGCAATGCACTGTGATGTACAGCCGCCGCCGGCTCGCAGTAAAAGTACCGCTGTGGTCGAGAGGGAGGTGGTTAAATTTTGAAATAAGGAAGGTATTTACTCTGCAACAAATGGTATAGAAAACCTTAACTTGCGTGGTTGATAGCACCCAGCTGGAAGGCGATCGAAGGCAGAACCTTGTGGATGAGCTGCTCACCAAAGAACGTCATCTTCAGATGTCCCTTTCTAATGAAGGCGCGGCGCCCGACGTGGTCAGGTGAGGAGCTTCTCGCTGTGGAAGATTTGTTTTTACGTTCGGTATCAAGCTGTATTTGTAAAGCCGGGCCTATACGCGGATCGAAATGAAGCCGGGTTCAGCGGGGACCGGCCCAATTCTGATCCATGTATGGCCAATGCGGATTTCAAAATTAACCAGCTATTGAGGGGGGGAGGGCAGACTGTGGCCCACAGCAGCCAATCGTTTTCCTGAAACTTAGAGGGAGGGATCCTGATTGGTTGCTTTGGGTGACAAAGGCTGTTGCCCCCTGCCCCCCCCCCACAGCTCTGCTCTCTCTTCTTGTGCAGGGTGACTTATCTTGTCTCCGCCCCCCTCCTGTAGTTTTCTGCAGGCAGCCTGTAGTGGGTGGAGCTTTTGGGCCCCTCCCACAGCTCTGCTCTCTCTGCTTGTGCAGGGTGGCTGGTCTTGTCTCCGCCCCCTCCTGTGGCTCTCTGAAGACAGCCTGTAATGGGTGGGGTCTGCTGGGCCCCTCCCACAGCTTTGCTTGCTTTTCTTGTGCAGGGTGACTAATCTTGTCTCCACCCCCTCCTGTGGTTTTTTTTGCAGGCAGCCTGTAGTGGGTGGAGCTTTTGGGCCCCTCCCACCGCTCTGCTCTCTTAATAGACCCCCCATGTCTCTCCCCCCCATGTATCCCATGACTCCCTATCACCCACCTGACTACGTATCACCTGGGATTCGAACCGGTTATCGGTTCGAATCCCAACCACAGCACTACCTGCCTGGAGTTTGCATGTTCTCCCGGTGTCTACGTGGGGTTTCCTCCGGGTACTCCGGTTTCCTCCCAGACTACAAAGACATGCTGGTAGGTTAATTGGCTTCCTGTCTAAATTGGCCCTAGTATGTGTATGTATGAATGTGAGTTAGGGGACCTTAGATTGTAAGCTCCTTGGGGGTAGGGACTGATGTGAATGTACAATGTATATGTAAAGTGCTAGGGCCATATCTCAGTATTAAAGGAGAAGTACGGGGAAAGCTCGTTTGGCTGTACTTCTCCTGTGGATCACAGGGGTGAAGTTCGTTCTGCACTCCTGTGACCCGTTTTCAGCTGACAGCTGGCTGAAGCCCGCTGTCGGCTGACGTCACCGAGCCAGGTAAGATCACGACAATGGAAGTCTCGGGATCCGCCTACATGCCTGGACCGGCACTTGACTCAGCCTTTCAGCGAGCCGCTGAGAGCCTGAGTCGGAAGCTCCCGCCCCCTCCACAGCTCAAGTGAGCAAGGGGGAGGGGGGCAGAGCAGAGAGCTGTGAGAACTGAGCGATCGGCAGTGTTTGATCGCTCAGCTCTCAATGTAAGAGGCTTCGGGGGACAGATGCAGCATCCACCTAGGTAAGTATGATTCTTTAAAAAAAAAAAAAGCCTTTTAGCTGTAAAGGCTTTCAAAAGCATCACCACTGGATAATTTTAGGTACTGTAGTTTGTTGCCATTTTTATGTACTGATGCAGTTTTAAATCTTGACATGTTTGGTATCTATTTACTTGACGCAATATTGTCTTTTTATATTTTGGCAAAAAAAAACGGGTGTCTTAGTGTATTTTTTTTTTTTTCCTCAAAAATTTGGGTTTTAATAAAAGGCTGCGCATATATCGTGGAACATAAAAAAAAAAAATAAAGTTGCAACAGCCACCGTTTTATTCTCCAGGGCCTCTGCTTTCAGAGAATATATAATGTTTTTTTTTTGGGGGGGGGGGGTAATTTTCTAACAAACAATGCTGATTTGTGTAAGAAAAACGAATTTCCCCGGACAGCAAGTGGTTCAGAATGTTTGTGTGCCGAGAGTTCAGCGGGTGGGTGTCGCCTCGCCTGCTTTCCAGTTATAAAGTAACTTGTATCGGATCGCTAAACACTTCAGAAAGGATCTGTTGTCATTGACAATATTACACATAGTTGGGTGCCCAGAACTGGAAACTTCCCTCGGGGGGGGGGTATTCCCACGCACAGTCCAATTCCTGCCAGTATATCCGCATTTCCCAGATGAAGCAACTCTGCTTGTCCCATAACACACTTGAATGTACTTCTAGAACCTTCAGTTGCAATTGGTTTTGGAGGGGGGGGGGGGCAGAGCGCAGTATGACCCAGGCGCTTTCTAATCTGAAGACTGGACTTCAGCCGCTGCCACCAGAGCCCACTGCCCGGCTAAGCCTGCAACCCGCCCACCGGGGCCTGCTTGGTTAGGTGGGGGGGGTGGGGGGGGGGCTGCTGATTGAAATGTCACTGACCAACGGTCATCACTGCTTAAAGGGCTGGGAGGCGGTCGGCGTGGAAGGGTTAAGACGCGACTTTTGAGAATTTACATTGCAGTCTCTGGCGCTTAAGTCACATCAAAGTAGAGCAGGAGCCTTTTCAAAGTCGCATAGATTTGAACACCGTGCATTGAAATACATGGGTTCAGAGTTGTCATGTGACTTTATGGGGGAGATTTAAGGCTCGGTTCACACCGGGGGCGACCTGTCAGGCGACTTGGCCGCCTGACAAGTCGCCCTCCATTTGGTGCAAT
Organism: Lithobates clamitans; assembly: GCA_037952925.1. Classification (NCBI taxonomy): domain Eukaryota; kingdom Metazoa; phylum Chordata; class Amphibia; order Anura; family Ranidae; genus Lithobates; species Lithobates clamitans. The sequence continues at coordinate 11,467 of JBBGZY010003739.1, forward strand.
GGAACCGTTCTAATTGGAGCAGCTCAAGACGCTTTGACTTAGAAAAAGGTCCCTGTACTACTTTGGGGGGGGGGGGGGCGACTTCAGAGCGGCTTGCATTGACTTCTATTACAAAAATCGTTTGCAAGCCAAGATGGAGTCGCGCTGTGCGGGGCGTCTTCAGAGTCAGACGCCCCCATTGTGAACCGAGACGTACTGGAGCAAACAGAATATTAAGAAATTAATCGGCTTCCAGGTTTTATTGTCAAAGCTTCATAGAACAAGCTGAAGTTAGAAGCTGATTACTAAGCAGAGCTGCACCAGATTCCGAGTGCTCCGGTTTTGGTAAATCTCCTCCTACGTGTGTAAAGTTGCATGACAAGTCGCACAATTGTGAATTCAGCCTAAATGGTTGACGTTTAGTTTGGCAAATGCCATTTTTTTATTAACATTTTTTTTTTTCTCCTTGATCTCCTGCAACCTCTTTGCAGAAACGTGCTCTCTATATGCGCTCCAGCAAATGCAGTGCGGCGTTCATCAGAGCAGAATTCTCGATGGTGATGACAGTGGACCTTGCTCGTGCAAAATGCATCAAAACGACCCTCTTGTAGCCTCCTTTGTGAGCGCGTGTGACAAGGTGACAACCCCCGGAGCACAGTTGGGAGACAGGAACAGAGTGTTGTCACCCTATAATAAGAGGTGCCTATTAAGGCTGAACGCCGAAGAATTGATGGTTTTGAACCATGATGTTGGAGAAGACTCTTGAAAATCCCGTGGATGGCAAGAAGATTAACCGCTTAAGGACCGGAAAGGATTTGCCCCCTTAATGACCGGGCCATTTTTTGCGATTCGGCACTTCGTCGCTTTAACTGACAATTGCTTTGCTCGCTCTTCTTGTGCAGGGTGACTAATCTTGTCTCCACCCCCCCTCCTGTGGTTTTCTACAGGCAGCCTGTAGTGGGTGGAGCTTTTGGGCCCCTCCCACCGCTCTGCTCTCTTAATAGACCCCCCATGTCTCCCTAAAGACTACCTATCACCCACCTGGGTACGTATCACCTGGGATTCGAACCGGTCATCGGTTCGAATCCCAACCACAGCACTACCTGCCTGGAGTTTGCATGTTCTCCCGGTGCCTGCGTGGGTTTCCTCCGGGTACTCCAGTTTCTTCCCACACTACAAAGACATGCTGGTAGGGTAATTGGCTTCCTGTTCATTTTTTGTGATTCGGCACTTCGTCGCTTTAACTGACAATTGCGCGGTCGTGCGACGTTGTACCCAAACAAAATTGATGTCCTTTTTTCCCCCACAAATAGAGCTTTCTTTTGGTGGTATTTGATCACCACTGCGGTTTTTATTTTTTGCGCTATAGACAAACAGAGCGACAATTTTGAAAAAAAAAAAAAAAAAATTTTTTTTTGCTATAATATCCAAAAGAAAAATATTAAAAAAACAAATGTATTCATCAGTTTAGGCCGATAAATATTGTACATATTTTTGGTAAAAAAAAATCGCAATAGGCGTATATTGATTCTATTGATTGGTTGCGCAAAAGTTATTGTGCCTACAAACTATGGGTTAGATTTGGGGACTTTTTTTGTTGTCTACTGGTTATGATGGCGATCTGTGTTTTTTTTTTTTTTTAAGTGGGACTGCAACATTGTGGCGGACAATTTTGACCCCAAATGACCTTTTTTGGGGACTAGTGACTTTATTACATTGATCAGTGCTATAAAAATGCACTGATTAATGTAAAAATTACACTGGCAGGGAAGGGGTTAACACTAGGGGCGATCAAGGAGGTTAACTGTGTTCCCTCAGCGTGTTCTAACTGTAGGGGGGATGGGCTACCTGGGACATGACCGAGATCGCTGTTCCCAATCACTGGGAACTGTAGATCTCTGACATGTCTCCTGTCAGAACAGGGATCTGCCTTGTTTACAAAGACAGATCCCCATTCTGCACCTGTACTTGGTGATCGCGGGTTGCCAGTGGACATCGAGTCTGCCCGTCACGCGGGCACGCTCCCGCAGCTTGCAGTGGGCGTGAGAGCGCGCCCGATCGCAACTGCGCTAGCCGACTTACGACGGCGATGTGCGCAGGGGAGCCAACCTGCTGCAGTGAATCCTGAAGGAAATCAACCCTGGATATTCACTGGAAGGACAAATCCTGAAGGTGAAACTCAAATACTTTGGCCACCTAATGTGAAGAGAGGATTCAGAGGAACAATACCTGCATCCAATCAGAAGTAGCCGCCGTTTTGATATTCTGACAGCTGCTGGCATTGGCTGGTAAAGTACAATAGCCATAGCAAGGGATCAGCTCTGTATAGTGTGGATGGAGGAATTTGTTCTATGTATTTTATTTATTTTTCAGTCCCTATTAAGGAGGTCATACTGTAAAGTCTTCACACATAGATCAGTCACTGCTCCTGTGAGGAGCTTATACTCCAAGTTCCTCACCATTAGTCCATATTGTAGAACAGTACCTGTCCCCTGGAGAAGCTCACACTTTAAGGTCCTCACCGTTTGTGCAAGCTGTAGACCAATCCCTGTCACTGGGAAGAACATTCTACAGTTCTCACCATTAGTACATACCATAGACCAATTCCTGTACCCAAGAGGAGGTCACACACTCCTGAGGTCCTCACCATAAGTACATGTTATGGATTGGTCTCTGTTCCCTGGAGAAGCTCACACTTAAAGGTCCTCACGGTTTGTACATGCTATAGACCAATCTTTGTCACTGGGAAGAACACACATTCTACAGTCCTCACCATAAGTACATACCATAGACCAACCCCTGTACCCTGGAGAAGCTCACATTTTAAGGTTCTCACCATTAGCACATACCATAGATTGGTCTCTGTCCCTGGAAGGATACTTTTAGGGTCCTTACCAAAAGTACATGCCATAGACCAATCTCTGTACCTGAGAGGGGGATACGCAAAGGTCCTCCAACAATAGTACATGCTGTAGACCAGCCTTTCCCAACCCTTTTAACCAAGAGGAACCCCTAAAATATATTTCAGGTCTCAAGGAACCCTTATTAAATCCAACTCATTTGGAGTCCATAGGAAATATGCGCCTTATTTTGGTGGAAGAATGTTCCCCTTACAGTGATGCTCAGAATGCCACATTAAAAGGCAGATAAAAAGATGGTGTCATGCTGACAGCTCTGCCAAGTGGTGTTGGCCCTGGAACTATTAAGGCATCATCATATAAGTGGTGTATGAGCCACAGCTTAAGGAACCCCTTGCAACCTCTGGAGGAACCCTGGCTGAAAATTCTGTAAACCATTCTCTGGCCCTTGGAGGAGCTCACACTTTGAGGCCCTCACCATTAGAGCATACTATAGATTTGTCTGTGTTCCCAATACGAGGATATTTTAAGGTCCTCACCAATTGTACATACCCTAGATCAGTCCCTATAACTGGGAGAAGAAAATGCTAAGGTCCTCGCCATTAGTGCATAACATAGATGAGGGGTAGGCAACCTCGGCCCTCCAGCTGTGGTGAAACTACAAATCCCGTCATGCCTCTGCCTCTAGGAGTCATGCCTGTGATTGTCAGGGTCTTGCAATGTCTCATGGGACTTGTAGTGAGATCAATCCCTGCCCAAAGGAGGAGCTTACAGTCCGAGATCTTTACCATTAATACATACCATAGATTGGTCCCTGTTCTTCGGAGAAGCTCACACTCCTGAGGTCCTCACCATTCGTACAAACCAGAGATCAATCCCTGTCCCCAGGAGGAGCTTGTACTCCAAATCCTTACCGTTAATACATACTGTAGCTTGGTCCCTGTTTTCTGGAGGAGCTCACACTCTTAAGGTTCTCACCATTAGTACATACTGCAGATTTGTTCCCTGGAGGAAGACACTCTGAAGTCCTCACCATTAGTACATACCATAGACCAGTCCCTGTCTCCAGGAGGAGCTCACATTCTGAGGCCCTCACCGTTTGTACACACAGGAGATCAGTCTCTGTCCCCAGTAGAAGAACAAACCAAGGTCCTCCTCGTTAGCACATATCGTAGATAGGTCCCTGTCCCCAGTAGGAGAACAAACCAAGGTCCTCCTCATTAGCACATATCGTAGATAAGTCCCTGTCCCCAGTAGGAGAACAAACCAAGGTCCTCCTCATTAGCACATATCGTAGATAGGTCCCTGTCCCCAGTAGGAGAACAAACCAAGGTCCTCCTCATTAGCACATATCGTAGATGGGGCGCTGTCCCCAGAAGGAGGGTACTCTAAGGTCCTCACAACTAGTACTTACTGTAGATTACTTCCTGTCTTGGGGAGGAGCTCACACGGTAAGGTCCTTACCATTCGTACATACCATAGATCAGTCCTGCTCTCTGAGAGGAGCTCATGCTCTAAGGTCCTCATCATTAATACATACTGTAGATCGATCCCTGTCCCCAGTGAGGGGACACACTAAAGTACTCACAACTCTCGTACACATACTGTATGTCCTCACTTTACATTAGTACACACTAAAGATCAGTCTCTGTTCCCAGTAGAATAAACCAAGGTCCTCCTCATTAGCACATATCGTAGATAGGTCCCTGTCTCCAGGAGGAGGGTACTCCTAAGGTCCTCACAACTAGTACTTACTGTAGATTACTTTCTGTCTTGGGGAGGAGCTCACACGCTAAGGTCCTTACCATTCGTACATACCAAAGATCAGTCCTGGTCTCTGCGGGGAGCTTATGCTCTAAAGTCCTCATCATTCATCATTAATACATACTGTAGATCGGTCCCTGTCCCCAGTGAGAGGAAACGCTAAAGTACTCACAACTCTCATACACATACTGTATGTCCTCACTTTACATTAGTACACACAATAGATCAGTCTCTGTTCCCAGTAGGAGGACAAACTAAGGCCCTCCACATTAGCACATTCTAAGGTCCTCACAACTAGTACATACTGTAGATTCGTCCCTGTCTTGGGGAAGAGCTCACACTCAAAGGTCCTCACCATTAGTACATACCATAGACCAGTCTGTCCCTCACCATTGGTACATGCCATAGATCAGTCCTGGTCTCTGCAAGGGGCTCACCACTATCCCACACATACTATATATCCTCATTTTTACAGCATACTGTCAACCTTTACTTTTTTTTTTAATGTAAAAAAAAAAATCTGTATCCTTCCCTCTTTAACTTTTGCGTCCTAATTCTGTCCATCTCTCGGGAGGCACAGCATGGAAGGGCCACTAGAAGGTCTAATTTAAACCATTAGTCTTGGCAGTTTGAATAGGGCACAGGGGCAGGGGTACCGGAGCGATGAATTCGGCTTTTTCTCTTTACTCAAGAGCTGGAAAGTTTTGACTCCTGTTCTGGACCTCTTCACTCTGTGTCAGTCATTCCTTCTACCCCCCACCCCGAAACTGACAGCTTCCGTCTTCTGTCCCCCCACGTCACATGTTTCCGCTTCCCGCTCTGCTGATCACATGAGACTGGACCCAATTCCCGCATCTCCTCTTCACAAGGAATTAAGGAAATTAGTCAGAGTTTACTTTCGGTCACCATTCAGTGAGTCTCAGTCGGTGAGTGTCGGCCAGAGTAGTCAAAATATCAGTGGGGAGAGGAAAGTGTCACCATCAACAAAGGAGGGAGCACACTAGAGCTTTAATACCCCCCCCCCCACCACCACCACCACCATGACCACGGAAGCCATTTTCTGGTTTAACATATTGTATTCTAGTAACTGTATGGAGTTAACACCTGCAATGACACTATTCAATATATCTTTTTTTTTTTTTGTTTTGTTTTTTGTTACATGTCTTGATTTCTATTTTTTTTCCATATTTACATGCAGGCCGACCTGTCCAACAAAAGTGACAGTTACAGGGCTTGGGACAAACCATATAACACTGATGGGGGGGGGGGGAGGGGGGGGGTTGCATTCATATGGCTTAAAGTGATTCTAAAGGTAATAATTAACCACTTGCCTACCGGGCACTTTCACCCCCTTCCTGCCCAGGCCAATTTTCAGCTGACAGCTCTGTCGCACTTTGAATAACAATTACGTGGTCACACAACACTACCCAAATTATATTTTTATAATTTCATTTCATGAAAATAGAGCTTTCTTTTGGTATATTTTTAATCACTCCTGCGCAGTACGATCCGGCGGAAATAGCCGAAGGGGAATAGGTGAAAATCAGCTGTACACGGCGCCTGTAAGAGGGCCCCTCGCGGGCTCGCTTCGCTCCCCACGCTTCGGGCACGGCCTCGCTTCGCTTGGCTCTTTTAGATTTCCCCTCTAGGTCCACTTGGATGGTGGGGAAGGAACCTGGACCCAAGAGCGCAGGCGCCGTGTACAGCTGATTGAAGCGTTTGAGCTTCGGCTATCTCCGGCGGCTGACAGTAGTTCGTACAGCGCAGGCGCTGCGTCTGTGCAGTACAGGGGGGAACTTATCCGCTGAGGGAACTTTCTCGGCAAAACACCGGCACTGGGGAGCTACTGGAACCATGTCCTGTGGTCTGAGACCAAGATAAACGTATTTGGTTCAGATGGTGACAAGTGTGTGTGGCGGCAACCAGGTGAGGAGGACAAAGACAAGTGTGTCTTGTCTACAGTCAAGCATGGTGGTGGGAGTGTCATGATCTGGGGCTCCATGAGTGCTGCCGGCACTGGGGAGCTACAGATCATTGAGGGAACCATGAATGCCAACATGTACTGTGACCTACTGAAGCAGAGCATGATCCCCTCCCTTCAGAGACTGGACCGCAGGGCAGTATTCCAACATGATAACCACCCCAAACACACCTCCAAGACCACCACTGCCTTGCTAAAGAAGCTGAGGGTAAAGGTGATGTCTCCAGACCTAAACGCTATTGATCATCTGTGAGACATCCTCAAACAGAAGGTGGACGGGCGCAAGGTCTCTAACATCCACCAGCTCTGTGATGTCATCATGGAGGAGGGGAAGAGGACTCCAGTGACAACCTGTGAAGCTCTGGTGACCTCCATGCCCAAGAGGGTTAAGGCAGTGCTGGGAAATAATGGTGGCCACACAAAATATTGACACTTTGGGCCCAATTTGGACATTTTCACTTAGGGGTGTACTGACTTTTGTTGCCGGCGGTTTAGACATTAATGGCTGTGTGTTGAGTTATTTTGAGGGGACAGCAAATTTACACTGTTATACAAGCTGTACACTCACTACTTTACATTGTAGCAAAGTGTCATTTCTTCAGTGTTGTCACATGAAAAGATAGAAGAAAAGATTTACACAAATGTTACTGAGGGGTGTACTTACTTTTGTGAGATACTGTGCGTGTATGTATATGTGTGTATATATATATATATATATATATATATATATATATATATATATATATATATATATATATATATATATATATATATATATATAATGTGTGTGTGTGTATATATAGAGAGAGAGAGATATTACTTTCCCGCTATAAAAATGCCCTGTACATAAATACGTTTATTTTTGGCACATGAAGTTTTCAATGTGGTGTTACCATTTGTTACTGGCCTCGGTTTTTCCAAGGCTTTGTCACGGGTCCAGGGGGCACCTAAGAATTTGGATAAAACAAATACCCTTTCTACAGATGGGCCCCATGTTAAACCACTGGCACAGCCCGTCGGTCATAAAGAGCGCCATCGCGGCTTCTCTTCTTCGCCGCTGTCCGATAATTAGTTAAATCTGCAGCTGTAATGAAAAGCGATCTGCACACTCGGGCGCACAGCGATGATTTGAGGGGTTTAGGCGATTAGGAAGACGGAGACGGTGGGTGGCTAATTGGATAATCTTTAATCTTCACACCAGTGAAAAGCCGAGCCGGGCCCCGGATCAGACGGTGGAGGAAGTTTATGGCCGCGGCCCGCGGGGGGGGGGAGGGGGGAATCTCTCGCTGAGCTCGTCGGGGAGATTACACTTTCCAGCCGGGATAATCCCAAAATATCTCCGTATCATGACAGGGGCCCAGAAGAAAATATTTCCACTTCTATTTTATTTTTTTTTTCTTTTAATGAGTGAAACGGACCAATAGACCAACTCTGGCTACTGTTCCAGGTTAACGATACGGAAGAGGAATACGGGAAAATATTCTCTGCATGGGCTATAAGAGTTTTACAGCAGGAATACAAGATTTGTTCCGGATCATTTTTATAGGTGGTTGTTAACCTTAAATGAATGACATTAAGAGGGTCATTTACTACAACTGGAGGGTGCAAAATCTGGTGACAGTGGGAGGAATAGTACCCCATCATTGGTGTCAGTGGGGGGGAATAGTGTCCCATCATTGGTGTCAGTGGGAGGAATAGTGTCCCATCATTGGTGTCAGTGGGAGGAATAGTACCCCATCATTGGTGTCAGTGGGAGGAATAGTGTCCCATCATTGGTGTCAGTGGGAGGAATAGTGTCCCATCGTTGGTGTCAGTGGGAGGAATAGTGCCCCATTGTTGGTGTCAGTGGGAGGAATAGTGTCCCATCATTGGTGTCAGTGGGAGGAATAGTGTAATAGTGTCCCATCATTGGTGTCAATGGGAGGAATAGTGTCCCATCATTGGTGTCAATGGGAGGAATAGTGTCCCATCATTGGTGTCAATGGGAGGAATAGTGTCCCATCATTGGTGTCAATGGGAGGAATAGTGTCCCATCATTGGTGTCAATGGGAGGAATAGTGTCCCATCATTGGTGTCAGTGGGAGGAATAGTGTCCCATCATTGGTGTCAGTGGAAGAAATAGTGTCCCATCATTGGTGTCAGTGGGAGGAATAGTGCCCCATCATTGGTGTCAATGGGAGGAATAGTGTCCCATCATTGGTGTCAGTGGGAGGAATAGTGTCCCATCATTGGTGTCAGTGGAAGAAATAGTGTCCCATCATTGGTGTCAGTGGGAGGAATAGTGCCCCATCATTGGTGTCAATGGGAGGAATAGTGCCCCATCATTGGTGTCAGTGGAAGAAATAGTGTCTTGCATTAATGGAAGAAAAAGTGCCGCAGGGGCCAGATAAAGACAAGCAAAGGGCCCCGGGACAAAGTTTGGAGATCGGTGCACTAGAAAAACATTTTTTTGAAAATCTCTCATTTGGACAGTTGATTCATTTTTTTTTCTAGTCAATAATCGGAAATGGGTTTTGATGTTTTTGAGCCAAAAAAAAAAAACCTAAAGAACAGGTTGGAAAACTTTTGTCAAACGGACGATAAATTTAAAGGTTAATATATTTCTCGCCCATTTTTAAAAATGGAACTGTCTGTACTGCGCATCTGTGACCAATTAGGGGGCGATTTGCTAAAACTGAAGAGTGCAAAATCCTGGCGCAGCTCTCCATAGAAACCAATCGGCTTTCCAGGATTTATTGTCAAAACTTAGTTGAAGAAGCTGAAGCGAGAAGCTGATTGGCCGCCATGCAGAGCTCCGCCAGATTTACCACTCTCCAGTTTTAGTAAATATCCCCCTTTGGGCCTCTTTCACACGAACGATCCGTTCAGGTCCGCCTGTCAGTTTTTTTAGGCGGACCTGATTGGACCCTCCATAGACCTCTATGGAGCGTCGGATGTCAGCGGTGACATGTCCGCTGACATCCGACCCGCTCCGATCTGAAAAAGTGTAACGAAGGAAAAACCTACTTTTCCATTCGTTATCGGATCGGGTGACGACGGACTCTACGGTCCGTCATCATCCGATCCCCCATAGGGGAGAGCGGCACTCTGACTGCCATCTCCTGCTGACTGTCATCTGCCTGCTCAGCAGGGATCCACGGAGCGATCCCCCGCGGGGCGGATCATCACGGATCCGTCCCGTGTGAAAGGACCCTTATGCTTTGTGCACTTCCATTGCATTTTTTTCTTTCTTATCCATTGAAGGACATAGTGTTTCAAAGACTGTCGGGTTATATGGCCACCCGCAGGGCGATCAGACACAGGCAAACAATAAAATTGTGGGACGGCCCAATATAACCCCTCCTTCTCCCAGCATGCCTTGATTTTTTTTTGTCTAGTGTCCAAGTTGGATGGGCGTCTTTCCTCTGCTGGGAGAAGTCTAACTTTTTTTTTCCTAGCTTCTATTTTTATTTTTTTCATGCAAGATTCTTGCTACATTTCTGCTACGTTGATCTCTATACAGTGGAACTTTGGTTAACGAGCGTTTTGAAAGACGAGCAACTCTTTTAAAAAAATTTTTTTTTTTTTTTAACCACTTCAATACCGGGGGGCACTTATACACCTTACTGCCCACACCACTTTTCAACTTTCAGCGCTGTCGCACTTTTAATGACAATTACGCGGTCATACAACACTGTACCCAAACTACATTTTTATCGTTTTCTTCCCACAAATAGAGCTTTCTTTTGGTGGTCTTTGATCACCTCTGCGGTTTTTATTTTTTGCTAAACAAATAAGAAAAAGAATGAAAATTTTGAAAAAAATAAAAGTTTTGCTTTTGTTTCTGTTAAAAAAATTTGCAAATAAGTAAGTTCTCTCACTGATGGGCACTGATAAGGGGCACCGATGAGGTGGCACCAATGAGCGGGCACTGACGATGGGCACTGACGCTGGGCACTGACGATAGGCACTGAGGGGTGGCACTGATGGGCATTGATAGGCAGCACTGATGAGCACTCATGGGTGGCACTGGTTGGCACTGATGGGCACTGATAGGCGGCACTGCTGGGCACTGATAGGGTGGCACTGATAGGCGGCACTGCTGGTCACCGATGGGCACTGATGGGCACTGATAGGCGGCACTGCTGGGCACTGATACGTGGCACTGATATGAGACACTGATATGAGGCACTGATCGGCATCCCTGGCGGAACTGGCAGTGGTAGGCATTGGAGTGGGCACTGATTGGCAGCTGCCTGGGCACATATTGGTATTTCCCTGTGGGTCTAGGGGGCATACCTGGTGGTCCAGTGTGGATGGCCACCCTGGTGGTCCTGGGCGGCTTCCCTGGTGGTCCTGGACGGGATCCGAGGGGGGGGGGGGCTGTGCTGATAAACTGATAAACAGCACAGACCCCCCCTATCAGGAGAGCAGCCAATCCTCTCTCCTCTACTCGCGTCTGTCAGATCACCGGCTCTCCCTATTTACATTGTGATCAGCCATGATTGGACACGGCTGATCACGTGGTAAAGAGTCTCCGTCAGAGACTCTTTACCTAGATCGGTGTTGTGGGGTGTCAGACTGACACCCCGCAACAACGATCGCCGCGATGCGCGCCCCCGGGGGCGTGCGGCGGCTCATTATCCTGATCACGTCATATGACGTCCGGTCAGGATAATGAAACCACTTTGCCGCCGTCATTTTGCTATATGGCGGGCGGCAAGTGGTTAAATTCTGACTCGGTTTGCGAGTGTTGTCTCTCACAAAACGAGCAGAATTCAAGCTAATGGGGTGTGCAGTACCTCGTTTGGTCAGAGGTGCGGGGGCGCCGATGACACTCTGAACATTTCGGAGCCATTTGGAATCACTCGGAAATTCTCAGAAATACTCGGAAATACTCCATTCCGAGTGTTTCCGAGGCTTTCCGAGTTCAGCCGAGCTGTCCCCGAGTATTTCTGAGGCTCTCCAGCGCCCCCCCCCCCACCTCTGGCCAAATGCGGTATTGCATGCAATAGAAGTCAATGCGGAACGAATTATCTTGGTTTCCATTGACTTCTATGGGGAAACTCGCTTTGATATGCGAGTGCTTTGGATTACAAGCATTCTCCTGGAACTGATTATGCTCGTAATCCAAGGTTCCACCGTATTCTGCTATCCGGATCGGCCCTGAATCCTGCTGGACTAGTTGTTGTGGGGCTTGCCTGGATGTGACCTCACACCACACACTGGGCTTTGCATTGTAGTGCATCTAAACTGGAGTGTACTGGTGAAAGCTGAACTAGCTTCGCAACACACTTAAAGTGGCTGTAAACCTCAGACATGAAATATGAACAAAGCATATCCCTCTATACTGTGTACTTGTGGCAGTCCAGAGCACTGAGTGTCATTTCTGTCTGCTGCCTCCTTCCTCTGCTGTCTGCACGAGTCACTTCTGAGAAGTTTTCCTGACACCAAGAGAAAAGAGGTGACAGAGGAGAGAGCTGCAGCACACAGCCTGTGTTAGCCTGCCTCAGTAATGTTGCTGTGTGAAGGGGGGGGGGGGTGTCTCTTCCCTCCAATCAGCTCTCAGAGTTCTCTTCACTGGGCTCCAGCTCAGAGGATATCACTGCAGTAATATAGAAGACCGCACCCAAGCTGGACTGCTCTATTCAAATTCAGAAGCTGGAGACCAGTGCTCTGACTAGATTGTTCAACTCCCAAGACATGAAATCCATAACTTATGTACAGTATCTCACAAAAGTAAGTACACCCCTCAGTGACATTTGTGTAAATCTTTTCTCCTATCTTTTCATGTGACAACACTGAAGAAATGACACTTGTCTACAATGTAAAGTAGTGAGTGTACAGCTTGTATAACAGTGTAAATTTGCTGCCCCCTCAAAATAGCTCAACACACAGCCATTAATGTCTAAACCGCTGGCAACAAAAGTCAGTACACCCCTAAGTGAAAATCTCCAAATTGGGCCCAATTAGCCATTTTCCCTCCCCGGGGTCATGTGACTCGTTAGTGTTACAAGGTCTCAGGTGTGAATGGGGAGCAGGTGTGTTAAATTTGGTGTTATCGCTCTCACTCTCTCATACTGGTCACTGGAAGTTCAACATGGCACCTCATGGCAAAGAACTCTCTGAGGATCTGAAATAAAGAATTGTTGCTCTACATAAAGATGGCCTAGGCTATAAGAAGATTGCCAAGACCCTGAAACTGAGCTGCAGCACGGTGGCCAAGACCATACAGCGGTATAACAGGACAGGTTCCACTCAGAACAGGCCTCGCCATGGTCCACCAAAGAAGTTGAGGTCACGTGCTCAGCGTCATATCCAGAGGCTGTCTTTGGGAAATAGACGTAGGAGTGCTGCCAGCATTGCTGCAGAGGTTGTAGGGGGGGGTGGGGGTCAGCCTGTCAGTGCTCAGACCATACGCCGCACACTGCATCAAATTGGTCTGCATGGCTGTCATCCCAGAAGGAAGCCTCTTCTAAAGATGATGCACAAGAAAGTCCGCAAACAGTTTGCTGAAGACAAACAGACTAAGGACATGGATTACTGGAACCATGTCCTGTGGTCTGATGAGACCAAGATAAACGTATTTGGTTCAGATGGTGACAAGCGTGTGTGGGGGCAACCAGGTGAGGAGGACAAAGACAAGTGTGTCTTGTCTACAGTCAAGCATGGTGGTGGGAGTGTCATGGTCTGGGGCTGCATGAGTGCTACCGGAACTGGGGGGCTACAGATCATTGAGGGAACCATGAATGCCAACATGTACTGTGACATACTGAAGCAGAGCATGATCCCCTCCCTTCAGAGACTGGGCCGCAGGGCAGTATTCCAACATGATAATGACCCCAAACACACCTCCAAGACCACCACTGCTTTGCTAAAAAAAGCTAAACCCCCACTACTTTACATTGTAGCAAAGTGTCATTTCTTCAGTGTTGTCACATGAAAAGGTATAATGAAATATTTACAAAAATGGGAGGGGTGTACTTACTTTTGTGAGATACTGTAGCTGGTAACTCAATGTACTCTTGACAAAATTCCTTTGTTGGCTACACATAAAAGGACACAGTATCCAAAATGAAACGCGTTTCGGCTCATAAAGCCTTCTGAGGAAGGCTGTTCTAGTAGGTCTTTCCTGACATTTTCTTAGTTGCAACCTACAGCAGAAGTCCTGGTCCCCAGAGAGCTTCCAAAGCATCAGAGGGATCTCATTGTTAAAAGGCATCAGTCAGGAGAAGTGTACTTAAGAATTTCCAAGACATTGGAAAGACATGTCCAAGACATTCGATATACCGTGAAGACCGTCATCATCAAGTGGAGAAAATATGGCACAACAGTGACATTACCAAGAACAGGACGTCCAAAATTGATGAAAAGAGGAGAAGAAAACTGGTCAGGGAGGCTGCCAAGAGGCCTACAGCAACATTAAAGGAGCTGCAGGATTATCTGGCAAGTACTGGCTGTGTGGTGACAATGATCTCCCGTATTCTTCATATGTCTGGGCTATGGGGTAGAGTGGCAAGTCCTTTTCTTTCTAGGAAAAACATCCAAGCCCGGCTAAATTTTGCAGTAACACATCTGAAATCTCCCAAAATCATGTGGGAAAATGTGTTGTGCTCTGATAAAACCAAGGTTGAACTTTTTGGCCATAATCCCAGAAGATATGTTTGGTGCAAAAACAACACTGCACATCACCAAAAGAACACCACACCCACTGTGAAGCATGGTGGTGGCAGCATCATGCTTTGGGGCTGTTTTACATCAGCTGGAACAGGGGCCTTAGTCAAGGTAGAGGGAATTATGAACAGTTCCAAATACCAGTCAATGTTGGCACAAAACCTTCAGGCTTCTGCTAGAAAGCTGAACATGAAGTGGAGCTTCATCTTTCAGCATGACAACGACCCAAAGCATCCATCCAAATTAACAAAGGAATGGCTTCACCAGAAGAAGATTCAAGTTTTGGAATGGTCCAGCCAGAGCCCAGACCTGAATCCCATTGAAAATCTGGGAGACAGGATCCTGTTCCAGGCAGGACTTCATGTTCCAGCCTTGTTCGCCATCTACATCCAAGGCATTGACAGTTGGCAGACTGACTTCCTCAGATGGCAGCACCTTGGCCTAAGGAAATGGTACCTACATCTATTGGTGTTGTGGGTTCTGTGTCACAGGTGAGGGATGATGGACTTCAACCTCATGGCCTCCAGATTCAACCACAACCTGGACAGGTTTGCCTTCAGATACAGTGACCCTCTAGTAATGGAAACCTCAGAGGGCGTCAGCTAAGCGCAGTAAATAGGATAACGACTTTATTAAAAATCCCAAGTAGCAACTCAGAAGATGCATAAGGATAAGAGCATGTAATCCACCCAGTGTGGTTTGCAGTTGAGCCTCGCTGAGTTGGTGGATTGTGGTTTTTAAAGCGGAGTTCCACCCAAAAGTGGGACTCCTGCTTATTCACCCCCCCCCAATCCGGTGCCACATTTGACACTTTTCAGGGTGGAGGCGGAACGGGGGCCTGTTTTTTGACCTGTAGGTGGCGCAGCGGCGAAGCTCAACCACCCTCCTCCTTCCTTCCTCCTCTGCTAGGCCAATTGGAAAGCGCAGTGCACTTCGCGCATGCGCAGTAGGGAACAGGCTGTGAAGATGAAAGGCTTCACTGCTGGGTTCCCTTACCAGCAATGGCGGCGGCGGCTGCACCTAACAGCTGAACGGAAGATCGGCTGGGGTGCCGAAATCGCGGGCTCCCTGGACAGGTAAGTGTCCATATATCACAAGTCAGCAGCTGCAGTATTTGTAGCTGCTGATCTTTTTAATTTTTCGTGGGGTGGGCAGACATCCGCTTTTAATAAAGTATTTTCCTATATACTGCACTTAGTTGGCGCCCTCTGCTGTTTTCCTTTTTATATATTGCAGAGATTTTCTTCAGTCTCATTGAGGAGCTAACTTGGACCTGTGGACTTTAATGCAATCCTACACCCCCCACAGCACATTCACGTGTGTGATTATGTTGTAGCTTCGCTTTATCCCTACCTGCGCCATTCTAGTAGATGCGCTGGATGCTCTTATGGCTTAGTTGGTTACGTACCGTCTGACCCACGCCTTTCCTGTTATGAAACTCCAGCCTTGTCTTCTCCACAAGGATCAAGACTGAGGGTGCTTCAGTGATCCTTATAGCTCTGAATCGACTCAGGCAGATTTGCTCTTAAGATCTGGCAGACGCTATTTATTAAAATTAGTCACGCAAACAAACATGAATCATAGCCAAGCCACTGAAATGATACATACAGTAGAAAATGTCATTACACCTATCATGATATAAAATGTAAATTGCAGAGTAAAAAGTATAAAAAGTATCCCAACGCGTTTTGCAAGACCATGCTCGCTTCATCAGGGGTAGATGTGCATGTGTAGTACATCAAAGGCTGGATCAGACTACCAATTGCTTGATATCCTTTTTTTTTTTTTGTCACTTCCTG